>VCRD01002612.1:22808-74371 GCA_006783055.1 Trinorchestia longiramus
AAAAAAAATACTATCTTAACTAGGAAAGCCACTTGGGTGGATGCCATAGTTAACACAATATTTGAAGTTGATTTTGTACCCATTGCAGTTGCTCTGACATCGAAACCTGAATTTTGGCAAATATAATGCCACTAGTAGTACGACTTGCCCCCACATCACCCTACCACTGCTCTATATCTTCAACTGGATTTCTAGCTGAAGCCGTAGCATGCACGTGTGAGTAAGGATTTCAACGCATTCTGCTACACGGTACAGTATAGCATACTAGGAGCATTTGTAAAATCAGGGAGACACTGACGTCATAATAAGCCGCGACGTATCAGTGACGTGCCTACAGGTCATCCAATCATAGCACGCGAGTGACGTTCGTGAATCATGATGTCACCAGAACAAAAATTTTTCTGCAGTGTTTTTTTGTTACGATGGCTGCTCCTGTTAAATTATATAATAAATGTACGTAGAAAAATTGTTTAAATAGTGGCAAAGACGACTCTAAGCTTAGGCTTTCCATTTCCGGCCAAATTAATTCCAGAATGAATTGCTGTATCAGGAAACTACCAATAAAAATTTATAAAACGTTGTCTCAGGATCATATAAAAAGCCACCGAAATATTTGTACCGAGTTCTTTGACAAATAAAATAAAATAAATAAACTTTTTTCGAATAGAGTATACTCATACAGTACATATACATTGGGTTTGAAATTCTTAATGTTAGCATTTTATGAGTAGTGACAGTGGTTATCGATAACATCTTGAGAAAAGTAGTGATGTTTCAAGCGAGATCCCCGTCCTCTGCGCTGCAACTTGAAGTGGAGGCTCATAGGGGCGTGTCGATGGGTGTAGTTGACGTGTGGCTTACACCAAACGTCTAATGTTACTGCTGCTAGACATGTTCATCTAGCTCTCAATAGTCAGAGACAAACAAACCATGACAGCTACGGGACACAAATCGGGCCTTACTGCATAGCAGGGGGTACCCTCACCAGTCGGTCACGATGGGAGTCATATACTAGTGGCTGCTTGGGTGCATAAATGTTTTTAATTAGTTTTTCTTTCACTTGTATATTGAAATTATGAATGTTATAATTTTGTCAAGCTAATGGTAGTACAATATTTAAAGAAATCATGAAAATTCAATACTCTAACAATACAATGCTACATCAGTTGGCAAGCAAAGTCTTATGATGATGGAAATCAATCATTAACGAACGGCGTCAGGCCTGTCTTTTGTTCTAAACCATAGTTATCGTATGAGCAAAACAATACTAAACTCACTTCTAATTCAGTTGTGAAACGCAGATCATCAGTAGATTTCATGAGCTGGACTCAAAGCATTCGAGAGGCAATTGATAAGTAAATGCTCTCGAATCAGTATATTTTGGGAAAACCTCAGTGTGCAAAGCGTAGGATAAAAACGCTTAAATATTGTTTACTTTTATTAAATATTATTGCATTATCATGAAACGCTTGGCCGTTGAGAATTTCGACTGAGGTGTTTTCATTCGTACGTCTGGGCCTCGCTATAGAAGAGTAAAGGGGTTGAGACTTAATATTTACGCCATAAGATCATGGCCACCGATTGCTCAAATAATTATATATAAAGTGCAATGGCCGCTAATTGGTTAAGAATGTTATTTGTGTGCTATGATTGGATGCCTTGTGTGAACGTCACTGATATGTTACTGTTACGTAACGGTTTTTCATGACATCACCCGATCGTCGATCCTACTCTTTATTCTCTTTACTGTAGTATTTTCAAACGGTTACATCGCCATCCCGCGGGGCACTGATTGGTCAATTATTTAGAAGGCGGGGCATCATACGTACGAACGTATTGCCCTTGCCGAAATTCTTAACCCTCAGCAGGTACCACGAGGTCTCTTCCTTCATTTTATACCATGGGGTCTGTAGGATCCCATTGGTTAAATTGCTTATAATTGCTTGAAAACTCAGTTCATTTATTGATTAAAACAAGCTAAATGAAAGGGTCAATTAAAATCCTTTTTATTTTTTGAATTTAGTAGCAAAAAAAGTAGCAAAAAGTAGCAAAAAAGTTAATAAAAATTCTTTTTATTCTTGAATATAGTATATAACAAAAAAATTAAAACAATATTAACTTTGATTGTAACGACTGGTTTTTGAAATTATTTGCCATGGCATCTTGTGCACAGAGTCACACTATGATTTGTACAAGTGTGGTTTTTGCAAAAAGCACAGACAGTTTTTCCTAGGACATTGGGCACATCTGGCTTTGTGAACTGTTCGTGTCTCTGCAGTTTATACTTCATACTCATGAGGTGCATGCTCTTCAGGTGTTATATCACAACTCTCAATTATTTGTCTAACATATTTAGGAGTTGTTGTTGTCTATAACTATTTATGAAGCGTATGGTTCGACAAGAGACATAGAAACACTTTTCATGAAATAGGTTCTCTTGTCTTTCCTCTTGGCAGTAAATGTTGGATCATTTGCCAACATAGTTACAAAAACATTCACAATGGAACAATCTAATATTCCATAGAAAAGTCTCATTTGCCAACGATTTGTTTTTCGTGCACTTGTGAAAAGACCACACGTTTGATCATGACTGTCAATGTATCCTTTCATTTTATTGTATAAGCATTTATCTCTTCCTTGCCGCCGTAAAAATCTTTTGTTTGATTTGAGTGCATGCCAGATAGGAAAACGACTTTCTTAGTTTTTTTATGCGTGACTAATAACAAGGTGTAATCATTCTGTTTGTCGAATCCGTAATGCAGCCACCTTGGTCGAGTGGTCTGCGGCCTGTGATAGCTATCAGGTCTCTGCTTCGGGCAGACAGACCGCGGGTTCGAAACCCGGCCATGAATACGAGCTGTTTCTCGTTTCACGCCGTGAGCTCGCACTTATCGGTAAGCCCTCAACTCCCCGCCCATGGACGCGTCCCAGGATCGTCGCATGGAGCTCACCATCATCCTAACTCTAAGAATGTTAACCTTATGGATTTGAAAAACCAATGTACTAATGTCTATGTACTGTGTTCTTGATTGGAAATAAAGTTTTTTTGTTTGTACCCACGTTTTATTTTGCCAAAAAACATTGGAGAATGCATGTTTTGTTATTTCTTATTGTTCCTACCAATTTAAGATTTCGACTTTTCAGTTTGTATGTCAATGTACTGTAATTCATGTATAGTAGTTATCTGCGGCGATATTTCTGTTTGTACCTTCAATGCAATCGACTAGACCAAGAACCGCTTTTGTTGTAACAGGAAAGCCTAACTGAGCCTGGTCGTCAAAGGTTTCAGCTCCAATGTACGCTATAGACTTCACAGAGTATGACGTGTCATTATCAGCTAACACAAAAAGTTTGGTACCATATTTACTTGGCTTGTTGGGCATATATTACTTGAATCCACACCTTCCTCCGAATGATAAAAGTGATTCATCAACAGCGCAGTCAGGACCAGAGGTATAGTTTGAATGACAAGCAGTCACAAACATTTCAGAAATCTCTCTTATTGGAGCCAATTTATCTTTTTTCTTGCGTTCTTCTCTACTAAGAGTATCATCAAATCTGAGAAAATATGAAATGAAAATGAGTTGTCTCTGACTCATGGCAACAATAAACAAAGGTTTCCCAGTTCAATTTTAAGCCCAAATACTTGAAAGTGCTTCCTTGGAACTTTTCGTGACACCTAAAAGCAATAACATGCCCATGAATGCTCGTAATTCGGTGACTGTTATACCATAAGCAAATCCCTGCTTGGCTGTAAATTTTTTTTTATCTACTGATTTTTCCATTTGGTTACAACAGCCAGCATTTCATTATAGATGAAAATATCGAGAGGTTCTTGAGGCGAGCTGGCGTGAATGGCGGCATTCTTTGGTCCAGGCTTGCCAAGCACAATATGTAGCTGCTTGAAGCAGCCCAAAAATTAGTTATTAACCATCTGTAACTTTTTCTGTGACTAGAAAGCGGTGGTTTGATATTTACGAATAGCTTTCTAGTAAATATTTTATATTGAAAATTGAATCAACTTCAGTATGAAATATGTTGTAATTTTCCTAATACATATAAAATCGTTAAATTTATATGTAAAGAAATTAAAAAATTTACAAAAAAGCCTCAAACAGAAGTTCAATTACAGTATGGTAGTTATGGGTGACTCGTATACAGATACTATTTAAAAAATATTCATGACATTGCTGATAGGATTAAACACAGTGCAGTAAAAATTAAATAGTCATATGTAGGGGTTGGGAATGACCACCAAAACGTCACGATTTTCAGGTGCAGACGTAGAGGTCCCACCAGGCGCTGATTGGTCAATTTTTTGATGGGCGGGACGCCAGGTGTACGAACGCAGTGCTCCTGCCACAGTACAGTACAGTATAGTAGAAAACAATCTTTATTTCAAATCGAGTATACAGTACATAGACATTTAGTACATTGGGTTTTCAAATTCTTAAGGTTAACCACACATGTAAGGCTGGCAATGACCACCTCTCGCCATGTCAACGTCACGATTTTCTGGCAGTGATGTTGTGGTCCCACCAGGCGCTGATTGACGTTTTTTCTGGAGGCGGGACGCCAGATGCCGATGAATGACAGAAGAAATAGTGACGGTGTAATCCTCACCTACACCCCACAGTAATTCCATCCCATATACACGCGTCCTAGATCATTCGGCCATGAGAACTTTGCACCTACTGAACGTCTAAACTACTTCAAATTAAAACAATTTCTCATTATAGTACGTAATTTTGACCGATTACCTCCACTAATTAACTAATGCATGATATCCCTCTATAAATAAGGATAGCGGCTAACAACCAGTATTTCATTGTCTTGAGCTTTGGGTTCATCACATTAAATCTAATGTGGCGGTACGTGTTTTTAACACAATTAACTTAATGCAACAACATACACACGTAATCGCACTAGAGGGACTCTAATCCTCTGAATACATGATATGTTAAAATATATTCCCAGTACTTATTTTCAGTGGCAAGATGAGGGCAATGATACACACAGAAAATTTAATACATGGTATTCTAAATTCACGAAATGGGAAATGTGAGTCATCTACCACATTTTGGCATATGAACAGCACATAATATCCTATTTAAATAGTGCACCATTACAGATCAATCACATACCTGATGGCTGAGTAATTAAATGAGCACACGGAACAATTAAGTTAAATTAATGGCGTTCAAATCAAATTACAAAATTTACCCTGCCGCTTCTCTCGATCACATAGACAATAATAATATTAACTTGCCCTTATGCTGGAGATTCGTTGTTGATAATGGGTTATAATGTTAACAATCGCGATATAACATCTTAAAGAAGCCGCTAATTTTCCCTCTTATCACGGTGCCCCTAATTTCCCCTATGCCCTAGGGGCCTAGACCTAGATGTGTGTTCCCAAGACTCTACATCGTCGATGAGATCTAATTCCCAAGTCCCCCCTTTTCTCACTTCATGGCCTTCTTATACAAGCTTACCCTTTTTTTTTGTTATTCATTTCTACTTTCTGTCGCAGCGTCTCAATCTCCATACCTCAACCGCTCTGTTGTGGCTATGAGTCAAAGTCTTGTGGAACTCGGCATATTTCTCGAGCTTTGCTGACCGACCGTTAAGTGTTTGTGTTAAGTGTTTGCTTACGCAGCTGTACCGACTGCGTCCTCTGGTCCCACAATTCTAACGTAGCTGTCGATACATACATTTTACACATCGCCCCGATCCATGGAACCTATGCATATATCATAAATCTCATGATCGCCCCGATATATGAAAACCTATGCATATATCATAAATCTCATGATACTAATAATGATTTGCAGGACTTCAGTAAATTAGGGGTAAATTTTTTGGCTCCCACGATAGGTATGGTTTAGAAGGAGTGACAGACCAGACGTCGTTAGTTTATTATTTATGGACATCAAAAGACTTTGTTTTTTTACTAGTGTAGCATTGTATAATTAGAGCATTGGATTGTTCGTTATTTTTTTAAAATAATGTTCACCCATTAGTTGGCTAAAAACACAACAATCATATAGTCAATAGACAAGTGGAAGAAGAAGCAGTAAAACAATTCTGCACACAACAAGTCATTTGTGTATGACTTGTGAAAGTAGCTGGCGCAAATATTTCGGTGGCTTTAAATGCGATCTTGAGGCAATTTGTATAAAAATTTGAAAAGTACTACCCAGATACAGCAATCTATTCTGGAATTAGTTCTACTAAAAAATGGAAAACTTGAGCTCAGAATCGTTTAGGTTTGCTATTATTTAAACAATTCTAGTAAGAACATTTTTTATAACGTTTAGTAATAGTAGTCATCATAACAAAAAGAAAATGGCGTACAGTATTTATTTTACTCTCAGCATCATGATTTACAAACATCACTTGCGTGCTATGATTGGATGCCTTGACACCACCACGTCACGGGTTTTCATGACCTTGAAGTTCCCACATTTTGCGCATGCTGCTGCTAGCCACCGTGGTCGAGTGGTCTACGGCCTGTTTATGTATCAGGTCTCCGCTTCGTGCAGAAAGAGTGCGGGTTCGAAACCCAGCCATGGATACGAGCTGATTCTCGTTGTTTTGCGTCGTGAGCTCGCACCTATCGGTAAGCCCTCAACTCTCCGCCCATGGACACGCCCATCAAACTCCCGGAATCGTCCCATGGAGCTCAACATCACCCTTACTCCTAGAACGTTAACCTTAAGAATTTGATAAACCAATATACTAATGTCTACGTACTGTGTACTTGATTGGAAATAAAATTGTTAGTTTGTTTGTTTACCATTCCTTACTATACAGGGACTCCTCCCAAAATTTTCAACGAGGAATCAAATATGGTCTCAATTCTTTTAAATTATTATCAACCGTTCACCAAATCGACGTGATATCTAATTTTTAAGTATCATTTTAAATAATCGCTTTCTGCCCACTTATATTTCATTATGACCAAGGTATATGTCCCAATAACAATTAATTTTTGATAATTCAGGGATGACTAATTTAAAGGTCAACTTTTTCACTCTCTGATAATTATACTCTAAAGCAGGGGCTCCCAACCTTTTTTTAGCTCCGCACCCCTCGAGTAATTTCATTCGAACCTCGCACCCCCTGAAATTTATATTTTCCTTATAGAGAAATTGTGCGAATTCTGAATAATATTTTACAAAAAAGGTTGTTGATTTATAATTTAATATAATTTGTGAAGGAAATTACATATGTAGCTCTAAACGTAAATAAATTAGCATTGGAATAAACATATAAAAATTAATCTCTTACTCAAACTAGAACAAATAATTAAGTGGGGAAAAATTAATACTAGATACTACAAGGACTAGGTCTCTGATGCTCGAAAAATTCCACTTTTTTCATATCCGACAAAAATTGCCCAGTTGTGGGAAACTGCTGATGGCTGGATTTGTTTCATCCTGGCAATAAAAATCATCAGTTTGGCTTCTAAACTTTAAGAACTTCTAAACACGTTAAATATATGGTAGGATTGAATTTATTCAGCTATGTATGTGACATTGAAATAACGATTATCAGTTATATACGTGACGGTAAAATATTTAACTCCGAAATGAAAACAAAGTTAGTGCATTACATAAGAAAATAAAAATGCCAACATATAGTCAATATCCAGTTATACACCTGGACTTTTCTTGCACCCAGTAGAATATTGTCTTGCAACCCCAGGGGGTGCGAACAGTATAAAGTGGGAACCCCTGCCTTTGAGTGACTGGCATGAGGCAGGTTGTTTGTGATTTATTTACATCATCAGACTTTGTTTTCCTACGGATGTAGCATTGTATTATTAGATCATTGTATTTTTCATGATTTCTGTAACTAATCTGGTAGCATAAGCTCGACAAAAACATTACATACATGTATTTCAAAATGTGGAACAAGAAACTAGAAACAATTCTACACACAATCCACGGATATATGACTCGCTTCCCCTGAAAATTCTACGATTTAGATCTGACTAATTTGAGATTATTATAAAAATAAATGTATTAAAGATTTGCATTTTAAATGAATATTTTTCATTATTATATAAAAACATTCATTCGCTTTCTCATCTACCGATAACGTGGCCCAGATAGTACTTGTTGGAATTTTTTGATTTAAAAACGATCAAATCGAGGATCTATGATATATAATATATTTTTCAGTTTTACCCGTGGTACTATCAAAATCTGAATTTTTCAGATTCCAATCTGTATCGTATCTACCGATAACATGGACGTATAAGAGAAGAAAGCTTTTAACGGAAAAAATGGAGTATTTTATATATCTCCGGCGTCTTTGGTATCCACAATACAGGGTGGCCCATTAAAATGTATACACTGTTTTGAATGTTTATTACTCTTTCGTTAACGTAAGTATAAATATCTAATCGGTATAAATTTCTTTGGAATTAAATTTCGTATTCAGTTGTTAATATTATTTTCATACAGAATTAATTATTGCACAATATGCATTACAGTAAGAACAACCAATTTGACTCTTGCGCGGAGAAACAGAAATATTACTTCAACAATAAAAAAGTTTAAACCTATCCGGAAATAAGGCTTAGAAAATGAAAATAAACATTTATAATTAGAAATTAATAACTCAAACATATCGTAACAAAATAACAAAAACTTCATTTGTGCACCATCTTCTACCTATTAAAATAATCCACATTTTTTTCTGAGCATTGTTAACACTTTTCTCTCATTTTCTTCATCACTCATACAATAAGTTCAGAATTTCCCTTAAGTGCATTAACGTGATGAGTAATCCTATCTCTCATATCTTGTAAGTCTTTTGGAGATATTACAAATACCATGTTCTTCATATAGCCCCAAAGCAAAAAGTTTAACAGTGTGAGGTTGGGAGAACGTGGTGGCCATTCGATTGTGTGACCAATTGAAATCATGCGTTCTTGAAAAGTTTATCGTTAAGAAATCTTGAACAATAATTCTTCTATGACACGGAGCGCCATTTTGAATCCACCAGACACGATTAAACCTGTTCCTGTAGGCATCTCTTAGTTGTGGGACGATTACCTCAGTGAAAAGATCCAAGTAGTTTTTCTGTCATGTTACATTCAAAGAATATGATATGAACTTGCTGTTCTCCCGATCTCAAACTGTGACTTTTTTCTGTTGGCCATTTGAAGAACTTGGTATTTGCAACACCTCCAAGAAAATTGGAAGATATGAGAGATAGGATTACTTATCACGTTAATGCACTTATGGAAAATTCTGAACTTACTAGAGGAGTGATGAAGAAAATGAGAGAAAGATGTAAACATTGTTTTAAAAAATGGTGGACATTTTTAATAGGTAGAAGATGATGCAGAAAATATTTTCTGGAGGGTGTTTGAAAGGAGAATATGCCTGTTTAATAGTTCGTTCCGATGAAATGCCGATTAATCACTCACAATGATGTCTTCGACAAATCTTTTGTTTTTCTGCAAGATTCACAGAAATTTCTTCACCGTTCCAAATCATCTTCTAATACTGTCTGATAAATCTTTTCTTTCTAAGGATAGTAATTCATAATTTTTCTAACAATTCTCTTGAATGTTGATCTACATAGATTGGTTTGTTCCATTCAGTCGGGTTGAAAGGGAAGGGGTTTCCTCAATTGTTGTCGGACCATTTAAATATTTTTTCAGTTCGTGCAGTTTTGAGTCTACCAGAATTTCCTTTATTCCTGTTCAGAGTTGTACCATAAGCTCTTTACTGGTCAATATTCCTTTTAACAGTCAACCTGGTCACAGTTCGTCTATCAGAGGGACGTTGAAACCTTCTTACGACTTGCAATATGTTTTTTCATTCAAGGTGTGTTTTCACAACGAAGAATCATATTTTTGTTTTCTTCTTAGCTACATGGCCAAAAGTCTAGAGTCTATTTGATTTGCTTCTAGATGAAAAATATTTATGAAATTAAAGGATTATTCAGGTTAAAAAACTGTTCGGTTGTAGCCATGATACTTTACAATTTTTTAATTTTTAGCTGGAAAGTATTAAAAGATATTTACCTACGTTAACGAAAAAGAACTAATTATTCAAAACAGTGTATACATTTTTGGGGCCACCCTGTATTATGGTCATAGTACATGCATACCCGTTCTGATTTTAGTGCAACAATTTTTCTATATTAATAGTTACGAAGTAATGGGATGGACACACACAGATGGACAGAGAGAGAGAGAGAGAGAGAGAGAGATGAAGATACATTATCTATTATATATATATTATACAATATTTTTATCAGATTGAACAGGAGCAGCCATCAGAACAAAAAAACCGTGCGCAGAAATTATTGTCCCTGCGACATCATGACTCACGAACGTTGCTCGCGTGCTATGATTGGATGCCTTGTAGGCACGTCAATGACACGTGACGGCTTTTCATGACGTCGCTGTCCCTCTAATTTTCCTTCTGCATTTGTACCAACTACTTCCGCAAGTCATACATATACTAGTGGCTTTTTGAATGCAGAATGGTTTTTAGTTGGTTTCTTCTTCCACTTGTCTATTGAATATATGATTGTAATATTTTTGAGAAACTAATGGTTGAAGATTGTTTACAAAAATCGTCAATTCAATGCTCTAATTATACATTGCTACATAAGTAGAAAAACAAAGTCTTATGATGTCCATAAATCATAAATATAATTAAAAGGTTTAAAATTAAGTACATACTTAATGAAAAATTATTTATTAATACAACGCTGGAACAACGGATAAAAACAATCAGCATCGAAGACTAGATGTGCCAATAAGCCAGTCTTTTTTAAGTTATTTTTATTTAAACTACGTAGCAGAAAAATCATATATATTTCTTCTACTGATATTATTAATAAGGGCGGTTCATGAATACAATATTAGACGGGTTTGTTGATTTTGACACTGAGCCTGTACGATTAAAAAGTTTTGTGTAGCAAGAATGGTATCACTCAATGTACCATTCAGATCTCTATTAGCACGTTAAAATATTAGTTAGCATTTATCTCATTAATCTCACTAGAAATTGGCGTAATTATTATTATAGAATTTTAGCCTTATTTTCACAGTGTCTTTGACAATCTTAGAGACAACCTAGGGATATATTTTATTTGTATTAAATAATTAGATCTGAGCGTTCCAAAAACAAAGGACTGTCAGTCTGGCAACATTGTAGCATCATATCCTCGCTTCCCAACCGTATTACTATATATAACGGACTCGATGCCACTGGCTCTTGTTGCTGTCTAAATTCGTTTGTCTGTGTAGTGGAGGTGAGCATACTATGATTAAGCATTTTTGGATTTGTCATAATTCTTGTGTTTAACTTGCCAGTTGTATCTGTGCTTGTTGGTGTATGTTTATATTTTCCTAGTGTCTGTTTCTTCACCATTGTGTTATTATAGCAATTCATGTGGTAAAAATTGTTTTCTATAGTACAACAGTGGTAACTCAGTGACTGTGCTGTAATAAGAGTTATTCAATAGGTTTCTCAATCACTGTGTTCATTATTATTCCTAAAGGTCTGTAGCATGACCTGCTACCCCTTTAAAGCCTATAAAATTACAAATACTAAAATAACGTTTATTTTTAGTAATACAAATAAGACAAAAATTCGAGTGATTTTTACGAACTCTTTACAATTAAAACGTGCATATTAGTGCACATTATAATAATAATATTAATATTAAGAGCGTTAGCCAGAAAGTATTTCCCAATCAAACGTTTTCTGGCAACATTCTCGCGCTCATTGTCTGGACGTAGCTCTCTCCAGCCACGCCATTACTGAACTTCAACATGTGACGTTAGGTTAGAATTCCCTGAATTTGGGGGACCGTCTGCCACTCACTCATTTTGGAACTCATTGAGACTGAGACCACTCACTGCCACTTGGAACTCACTGTGCACCGACTGTGCACTCATTTTGGAAACCACTCACTGCCACTATTCAGCCACAGTTGCTATAGCTCCAGACTGGCCACTCTTACCTGAAGCTGAACTGGCCTAACCTTCATCTGGACGCTCTGGACTGGCTCAAGAATCCCAAGAAGTTCCAAGCTTTTTCTCGTGCCAATTTCATGGAAATACAAGCTGAGGTCCTGTTGACAGGTTCTTTTATTTCCTTGAGTAAGGTCACACGGGCAGTTAGATTAGGCTTGTTAAAGTTGGTTGCTTAATATTCCCCAAGCACAACCAAACTTTACAGGTCCTCATTGGAATAGATAATTTCTAAAGACAATATTTAATCTAGTCTGCAATTTCCTCAGGTGTAGATTTTCATAAAATCAATTTCTATCTAAGATATGTGTGCTCAGGATATTTTTACTCCTATGGATCAGAGATTAGAAACCCAATTATGTGTTTATAATGAATTTATAACTAAAACCAGATGTTGTTGACTAGATCTTTCAACTAGGAACAAAATCTTAAGCTTACTGCATGTCCTTGTTGATACAAATTAGGATGCAGTTTATAAGATTTTTAGCCTTAATTTTGCGTGCTGAAAAATTATGTGATTCTTTTTAATTGCGGAAAACTCTGCATCAATATTTTTTACAGACCTAAAAGGTACTTCTTTGAAGGTCTAAAATCAATTATTTTTGTAGCCATTACATAATTCAAACTTCAGAATATTGAAAGGCTAGGAGTGTTCCTTTTTTATCTAATGGTAATTTTCCTCCTTCATGTTGCTAAATTAAGCTCTCAGAAAAACCAATGCAAATCTTTAAGACTTGTGCCAAGGATGCAATTTAATTATTTCTGCCTTAACAAATAACTCATCAAATTAATTTAATAAACCCCTGCCTCACTTAAGAATGTGAAATCAAAACTTGACTGAATAATGAGCTGGTTGCTGATAATTTTTAAATGGTGCTGCTTTCTGCAGTTTATTCTGACATAGTCTGGGAATTGCAAATGGAGCTTATGACTAGGTTATAGATCCTTGTATTAGTACTCATCACCTCAGGTTGCGTGCAGAATTGGAGATCATTTGCCACCCACTCTCTGTACAAGCCACTCTCTGTACTCGTGCACTCGTGTCCTCTTGTACGAATCTCAAGCCACGGTCGCTGTAGCTCTGGACTGGCCATTCATCCCTGAAGCTGGACTGGCCTACTCATTCTCTGGAAGCTGTGGACTGGCTCAATCAACTCAAAAAGATCCCAGGCCGTTTCTCGTGCCAACTGCTTCAAATACCAAGCTGAGTTCCTGTCATGAGTTCTTTTATTCTCCTCGAGTCATTGGCTAAGACTCAAAAGATTGTTTTTGTAAGAATTGGGAGACATTAGACCACCCATTTTTTGAAAAAAAAGTGGGGACCATGGTTAGATATCAAAAAGTGAAAAAAGAAAATTAAAATACGAAGAAAAGAGTATACAGAGTGTGAACAAATTGAAGCACGGCATGAGTGTTGAAGACTACCTTTATTATGAATGACCGAAAATTGGAATGTTCTATGATTATAGTTTTGGCAGCCAACTCTTGTTAGCAATCACAGGTAAGGCATTCGATGCAAATAAGCAGACATGTAGGTGGAATGAGGTTGAATATCAGTTGATTGATGTAGTGTAACAGAGGAGTAAAAAAAATTGAACATCTGGTCTTAGAATATAGTAAATAGGAGCACTAACAAGAGAGCTATATAGATGTGGTTTGTGAGCTATATGGAGAGGACCAGTGGAATGCCAGGGGTGTTGAAGAAGACTTCGGTATGAGCTATCTTGCCGGGCTGGATGAAGAATCGACGCGATTGTTGTGAATGCAATGGAGAAATTCCTAGAGTGTTCATGGAATAAGAGAAATCAATGTTGAAGAGTCAGTTTCCTGGAGTAGAAATTCACTACTTGCCAAGCATGAGGGCTGGTTTATGATAAGTTGGTTCCCAGTGCTGCCCTCAATTGGCTTGTTCTCTTGCAAGGAATGACTTAGAGTGGTCCTTGAGGAATTATTTAGATGACCCTGGTGCAAAGGTAAAATGTTGTAGGATGCCACTCGGTTTTATGTGTGTGTTCTTTAGGGAATTAAAGACCATAACAAAGGCTCCGACGACAGTTGGCGCAAAAGTTTGAGTTCAAGTGTATTAGTACTGTACTATTGGTATATGGGAATAAAATTGATAAGATTTTTTGATGTACAGAATGGTTTGTAAGTTTTTGACAGCATCATTATGTGTGAGATTTAATTTATTCTGTTCATGTGTTGATGTTAGTTTAATTTTTGCACATAGAAATGGATATGAAACTTTAAAGTTTTTGATAAACAATTTTATTTACTTCTATCTGAAATTGCCAATATGTTCTTAACATAAAAGTTTACCCCTTGATTCTCATAACAGTATTTTTTCAACCTCAATTTCATTCCTAACATCAAGCACTAAACTAATTACAACGGTTAAATTTTACGGTTATCAACATTTTATTGTGAGCATAAGACTGAGGTTGTTTTTTAATTTTATTGTTCAGTGAAAACATGAGGTTTTTGCATTTTCAACAACTGTATTACCATCACCGTAGGACTGTAATGATGAGGGTTTTAAAATGTCATGTTCATGCATATGTCATATATTAACTTGATTGCAATGAAGTATCTTTCTTTGTCAGCGGATGTGTTTGCAAGGGGAAAATTGTAAAAATATGTTCACATCTTAAAATACTGTTGTCTAGTGTTGGGGAAATTTCATTCAAAAATGCCAATAATGGAAAATTATTCATTCCCTGCATTCTGTAGCTTAGGATTTTTTATATATCCTTGCAAATCATGTGTACTGTCTTAGTGAAATTGTAGAGAGGAGATCCCAAGTGCTGGATGATTTGTGATAGGTGTAGCATTATCAGGTAATGGACATGCAATTTGCAAATCATGAAAGGTGGGTTTTCTATGTGAATTTTATTAATGTCTTATTTTACAATTCAATTAAAAATATTCTTTTATTAGAATAGAATAGAATAGAATAGAATGAGGCTATGGGAACGAACCTTTTGGCCCATTCTTGGATCGGATAATTACTTCGATAATTATTCGGTTGTTTACCGAAGTCCCATGCCGTATTTCTAGCCGCGTCAACCATGTCGGCAGCGTCAATTAAAAGTCAATTTCCAAGAAGGTAATAAATTTCTAAATAAAATATTACTTCACTGTTCTCATTGAAAATTTGTGCCTTAGAAATTCTTAACTGTGTAATAAAACCCCAAAAAAACACAATTTCATCACCCATACAAAACGATTTCGGCGTTCTACAAGGTTCTATTCTCCGTCCAATTCTGTTCTCATGGCTTAACTTGAACCCGATAGAACAAAGACTACTCATTCACAAGGTTAAATAAGTATTCTCCTCTCTATATCGCCCTCAAAGTTCTGCCAACGTTGTTAAATTCTATCCACCCACTACTAAGGGTGTGAAACCTTATCGACGACATGATGTTAACATCAGTTTCTGCTCGTTCGATGCTGGACAAAGGGCTCTTTCAATTTCAGGTGCATTGCTTGGGAATAAACTGCTCACGACCATATGAAGAAAAACCAATCAATTAAAAATTTCAAAAAAACGTGACACATCATTTTCGCATATTAAAGTAGCAAACAAATACAGAAATCTTAGCTCATATGCATGATTAAACAAAGTTAGCTTAGTAACGAAACATGCTCCATATAAGTGTCTACCAAGTGTTTGTGTCACACAACTTAAGTATAAACTGAAATAGAGCTAATAATATTCAAACGAAACATACGTAAATGTCAAACTCGTGCCATAATTCCTCAGCTCTGGAGTCAAATCGACTAATTTAATTTTATCAAAAACCAGAATGTTGTTTACCTTTTACTTTTTTCTGTTATATTTCAGGCTAATAAATTGGTGCTTTTTTAACCTGATAAACGTTAAAATGTTAAAAAGGTTAAATTTTCATAGAGCACAAAAAAAAATTTCTTGATAGAAATAAATTGTGTTTTGCCTAAAGCTAAATAAAAATTTATATAAATTAGTGTTTACTCTTCAGATTCTTCTTCTTCCGAGGTATTTAGATATATTTTATATATATATATATATATATATATATATATATATATATATATATATATATATATATATATATATATATATATATATATATATATGTCTATATACATTTATATATATATGTATATATATATATATTTATATATATGTAATCTTTTAAGTTATTTCTTTTTTACTTATCGAATGCATAATCAAAAACTTATCTGTTAATGTCAGTAATTGTTTCGCTACGATAAGTGATTGTGAAACCTCAGAACTTTAGTCCACTACAGCTTTCTTTATCTGTATCAACATCTAAGTATTGAAAATTCGACACATTCACTTTTATGTTTTATTTTTTTACTCTCTTTCTCTGATATGTAACACCCGTTCATATTAAACACGATGTTTAAAGATAACTGTAATAATGATTAAATTAAAACGATCATCAGCAAGCCATATCATACGGTCAACCAGTAATTAGAAATTAAAATTTCAATTTAATAACAATCACAACTTTATGTTTTAAGTTTTCGCTCTCATAATTTTCCTTTTTCAGTCTTTCTCGGATGTAAAACATCCAATTCAGTTAAATGTAATGATGTCAAGTCTAAGCTGTACCTAAAGAAAATATTTCGCTTATCACCTAGAATGCGTATAATATCTACCACGTCAGAATTTATATGTATCACCAATGATTATCTCTTAAGTCATCATTGAAAAAGCGAAGTTTCATTTGTTTCCCCATGTACTCGTATATTTAACGTTCATTACGTGATGTGAATGTTTACGTACACCCGTAGATACTGCTTTTCTATCATCTATGATACTACGCATAGAATACCTACCACATAAGGATTTTATGATAAGGTAATTTTAAAAACCAATGCTGTTACATTTCTTGTGAACCAACTTTATTGAAAGTATACGTTTTTGTTTTTTGTTTGTTTGTAGTAAATGATTGTTGTTAGAATATATACATATTCTTTGTCTTTTTCCTTGTTTTGTATTTCTACTTACTGTGTACCCAACGTTTTTCTTAAGATTTTCTTTTACTATATTTTTTGCATGCGACATAACATTTTCATGTTTCTAAAATTTTGTACTGGCTTTTATTGCCAAATGAAATAAGTTGTTTCAATGCAAATTTGATCTCTAAATAATACCAATTATGTATATTCTATATTAGGTTTTATTGATGAGAAAGTTTATTAAATCAGGGTTTCTATATTAGTAAGTTGATTGAAAAGAAACTATTCAAGCCTTGTAGTACAAGTCAGCAATGAAACAGAGTACATATAATATTTTATTTAAGGTGAAATTAGGATATCTATGACAATTTCAATTCAGTTTTACCTTAAACAAAATAGATGTAGAAAATAGATGTTTGTATAAAACAAACCTAGTAATAAAAAATAACAATAGGTAAACACTTAATAGGTTTGAGATGAAGCAACATACACTGAGATCTACTGAGTTTGAAGAAGACTTTTACTAGGTGAGAATGAAGAAGCTCAAGGAATTTTTCAGCTAGGGTACTTAAAAGGTGCTTTATTTGTTATGTAATATGTAGGGCCTCGGAAATATTGGAATTAATTTAGAATGATCTTGGAGTCGATACAAAAATATAATATATTTTAGTAATATTTTAGAGTTAATTTTTATACTTATTTCACGTCATTTGAAATCAGTATTTTAAAGTTAAAAATTCAATCGTAGTTGTGACTTCAAATTGTAACCCTTGTCTATAGAAGATCATTGTCAACCACGAGCCTTGGCCCTTGAGGCTTGGTGCCCAACAGTTCAGTCTCAGCTATCACCCACTTAGCAGCAATTCTATTAGCACTTTCAGTCTCTCTGACGGGTAAGTTTTCCATTGACAATGTGTTAGGAAGTATTGAGTTTCACTTGCCTACCATATATTCCATAAATGTGTCATTTTAGCTTTGCTTAGATGTGAAGTTGTTGTGCTTTGATTTACGTAACTCCAAGAATTATAATTAATTTAATGATAGAATATTTTTGATAATAACTATTGCATCAGCCATCAAAGTCATTGTCTAATTTCGTATCACTCAAGTGTCTACGTTCGGGTATTTATGACGGGCATACTAAAAGATCGACCAGCCCTTTTGATACGGTTACTCAATTTCATTGGCCTAGGGGGAAGCTGCCTATCGGTATCTCGTTTTGTGTTCCCTGTAGCAGCCAGCTAATTAGGTACGATGCTTTAATGTTTCACTCAACAGTTGCATTATACAGTTGCCTTGTGCTATTTATTTTTCTTGCTAAATTCTGTATTTCTTTCGAGTTTCTTATTGGTCCTGATCCGGGCAGGTTTCAGTTTTGGTTTCAGTTTCGGTTTCGGTATTAGTTCCAGTTGTAGTTTTACGGATTTCAAATTCTCAGTTTTGGTCTTCGATTTTGGCCTTAACTTCTGTTCCGATTTTAATTGGGTCCAAAAATAAATCTGCAAGCTACGAAGCCGATCGTATCACTACCCTAGAAGAACCCCACCAAAACAGTAACAGAAAAATACGTGTTCCCCCAAAAATGGCAACAGATTGAACTCATATAAATATTTCGGCATGGCAATTGAGCAGATGAATATTTGTATCACTCAAGGAGAGCAATGGGGAAAAAAGCTTCTTGTCACTTATAATGATGTATTTTTTGTTTTTGTCTGTCAAATGTAAATATTTCCCTAGGTTTTATGTCTTGAAGTAGGGTGACTGCTTTTTCAAAATTTAGGCTCAGTACATTTACTCACAGATTCTGATCAATATTGTTATCAGATTCCAAGTATGCTTGAGGTTGTGTTATGGTCTAGTTACTCTATGTTGCTATGAGTCAAGCCTGTGTTTCTAGGTTCTATTTAAATTCATTTAGTCGTATTCAATCCAAGAAAAACACCTTTTGCAATCTTCACAAGAGAATGGGGGGTAAAAATGAAGAATGTAGTGAAACTTTGTGGAGGATTCATGATGAAAATGAGAAGAAAAGTGAGTGTAAATAATATCAAGTGAAAGTGTTTTTAGTGTAAGCTATGCACCTTGCCAAGAATTGTCGTAGTAGTCCTCTGTAAGCAGTTGTGTTACCAGTGTCCTGGAGGCTTAGTGGTTATTACGTAATTTTGCTACTACGAAGAAACACAAGTTCAGAGCTCTCCTCTACAAATGATCTTGAGAAAGGAAGTAGGAGAATATTGTAGTTCATGTGATATCATAATTTACAAATTGCATCTCAGAATAAGAAATAGTAATTGAAGTTCCTTAATAACAAGCTTGGAATTCAACATAAATGTGTTCAAAGTAGCAGCATTTTTATTGCTGCCTCAGCCTCATAGAATTCAAAGCTCCACATTTACAACCCACATATCCATATGAGCGATATGCAGGAATTTTTCAAGTGTGATATAAAAGGGCATGAGTTTCAGAAGCATATCTTTTTACTAAAATATATTGTACATATTTCAGTTTCTGCTTTAACTAGTATTCCTTCCATGATAATTACATTAAAGGCATTCTGTTTAAAGCATCTCAATGGTTGTCAAAATCATGCATAATGAAGTAATTTTGGGGATCTGTCATTCCAGTGTTGGAAATTTGTATCATTGCAAATATTTTTACAAAAAATATTTCAAGTCTGAATGAAAATTAAGAATCAACGTTTTTGCACTCACCCAATGTAAAAAGCAAATGCAGAGTTAAATATGTATAATTATCTTGTAAATTTCATGTCTTTATTTTATTTCTAGAGTAATTATTTTATAATAACTTAGACACTTCAATAGTACGGCTCACTAACTCTGCAGCCTGGATTGCACAGCCAACAAGAAGCCTACACTTGTGCTGCACGAGCCGACAGACACTGAAGTGAAGAGGATGTGTTGCAGGCATGATTTCATCAAGTAGAAAGCTGCAGCAGAGAACTTTGTGCATTGTGAGACTTGATTCTGGCCTGCTGATAGACGAAAATAATTTGCTGCTCGGATGGAGTAAGAAGTCCCAGCAAATTTGTGTAAAAGGTAACAAAATGTTAGTACAATTAATCACTTTCACTCGGTGCTATAAAAAGTATCAGAGGAGTTATGGAAGAAAAACTTTTTAGTTAAAATCATTTTCTAATTTCTTGTAGTTCAAAAACGTCTAATGATGAAATGAAAGACAATGGATAACCTATGAAATAAGAAAAGCAACAAATAACTAAAATAAATATCACCAGCTTGGTCGACTGGTGAGCGAATCTGCTTGCGGGCGGAAAGACCCGGGTTCAAATCCCGCTGCCGACATGATTGATGCGGCTAGAAATACGGCATGGGACTTGGGTATACAACCGAATAATTATCGAAGTAATTATCCGACCCAAGAATGGGCCAGAACGTTCGTTTCTATAGCCTAATTCTATTCTATTCTATTCTATAATCATGTTTGCTCAATTTGGTTTCAGAGACGAATTTTGTCATTAGTTTTGTCTCATGGAAAATGTCACAAGTAATGGGGAAGAAACATGATATTAACCCATTAGGGCTGAAAGTTGAAAAATGGAGCTGGAATGATGAAACTTGACTGAAATCCTTACTGTGCCGCATAAGGCACACCTTACAAATTTCATACAATTTACGTGGGTAGAAGCTAAAATATGGTCGCGTCGAAAAATCTACGCACAGGTATTTGGGCGAAAAATCACAAACAAATCTAAGGTAAAATTAACGGCGTTTTGACGTTCAATTTTGGTAATATTTAGCTCACTAGCGGGTCTGTATCAATAGATGCATTTCAGTGGCACAATAAATTCTCTTTGGCTACCGATCTTACTTATAGTTGGAGATATCATATTATATAATAACAGTTTTAGTAGCATTTATATTTATACAATTAACCATGTATGATGAAGCTTGTATTGTATTTAAGAAGCCTTGTGATAACTTTCAAAGCATCGTTGATGCAGATCTACGTCACATTTCCTGCACATGAATGATGCTATGCCTCTGCCATGTCTGCACACTTTTGCCTGTTCACATTGCAATTCAGTGATTCTTGTCATCATATCTTGCAATGTCTGTCAGCCGTGAAATTACCTTTTCCCTTGAATATTACACTGTTCGTAAGGTATGCAGTAAAAAGGGGTCAGGGCTTTTATGAATTCGTACTGAGTCATTGAAGTACCTTTCTTTTTGATTAGTTGATACGAGTTATTCACTATAACAGATAGCATGTTCGAAAATATTGGCCAACACCATTTTCTTTGACTCATTCTCAGTCTGTATGTGCTCACAGCGTGGTTCATCACATCGATGTAGCCCATGTGAGAGTTATAGAGTTGAATGCAGGTTGGCTGGGGAACTGCTAAATATTTTTTAGTACTTCGATCATATTTTTTTGCGGACATTATTGTTGTTGAATCAAAATATGAGACTACCGTTACTTCTTATTATCTTTCCATTTCATCACTAAAATGTCGTCCGTTCTGTAGTCAACAGCTCTTCATGTCTTATTTTTAAAAAATTCTTCCCTGTTACGGGACATTTATCAGTTCTGTTGTCCCAGCAGGTTCCTGAAGCAAGATATCCACACGACATCATTTTTTCCATTAGAGGAATGCTGGTAAAATTTATTAGTGAAAAAATAGTTCGAAAAAGTCGTGCACATTTTCTGCTGCCATAGCTTCAGCAGATGGTGGTGTTGGGCTTAACGGTTTTGAATTAGAATTTTCTCGTTTTTCTTTAGTCACACTCTTCTTAGTTTCCTTTTAGTTTTAGGGGTGAGATTCTCTTCCATTCCATCATCCCTCTTTTCATTTTGCTCAACATGAGCGGGAGCTTGCAGGAGAAGTCAGCTGAATCGTTCATATTTCCCTCTGCTTCTTCATCTGACTTATCACTGTCACCATCAGAGAGCTCATTTACTTCTAGAAAACAAGTATAGACGACTCTATTTTCTTTGAGGTCCTCCAGCAGACTTGTTATTTCATCCCTTTTCATCCAGGAGAACAGCTTTCTATAAATATGAGCAATTAGAAGTAAAACAATATCATAAAGTCCCGTAGCTGAAAGGTTGAGTAATCAATTTATAATACTCATCAAAAACTATATGTGTAGGAATAAATTCATTCATAACAACAAACTTATGCCGTAATGATATAGGGAGAATAGACATGCACTTGCGCCACCTAATCTGTGGTGCAGTAGTGTGGACTGAGAAGCCGTAGTGCCTGAGCGTATAATTTTTTAGGTGGCTACTTTGAATGGAAAATTTCCCTCACTTTGAATCTTCACCATTCTTTTAGCAATTTTTTCACCACACAAAGGGAAAAAACGATGATCATACCGTATGAAATGACAAAAATACGTGCTAGACGTGCGAGCACAGACGGCCAATATCTTGCATATATTGCTTGCACACATCGACACAATGTCGAGACGCGTTCATAACGTATTCTGAACCTGCATCAGACTCCAACGTACACATAGACTTGAATGTGATGTTATGAAACTTCAATCTAAAATGAGCAACGCTGTTTTAATGATGAGTTGAAAAATCTACGCACCGTCACTAATGGATTAATTTCTAGAGTTTTAATACATATATTTAAACCCAAATATGTTTAAAAATTTACCGCATAAATTATAGATTTATACTTATACTGCGGGAGCTTTTGGTGTTGTTAAATTATCCTATTGTAAATGTTGCATGATGTCATTAGCGTGCTCCAGTGTACCCTTGCAATAAATTTATTATTTCAACCCTTGGGATATTTTATATATGCGAATTAATCACATAACTTTGGTTGTACTGTGGTATAAATGTTGTCAAAATTATGTTTACTATGCTCTATATTTCTAATGTTTTCTTAAGAATTGCAGTTGACACACCAAACCCTGGGAATTTTCCACAGGCGATGACCATGAAAAATGAAACTCCTGAAGATGAGCTGGACCCTATCACAGTGAAGAAGAAACCCATTGACTGGGATCAGGAACCTTAGGTGCTGCAATTGGACTTGCCCTTTGATTGTTTTTATCACCTTCAATTACATACTCCACATTATTCCCACTTTGGATTTGGAAGTATCTGGACAGTCTCATGGTCTAATATGTTGCTCTTTGTGACCAGTTTGGTAGACGTTCATCACGTCACTGCTACCAAGTACTCTTACAGTATACCGTGGGGAGCAAAGTAATACAACACGTTGATTAAATCGCCAGATTACACATTTATAGACCACGTACAATTACGAAAATTGGACTATATATAAACAATAGTATAAAAACTTAATAATATATCTACAACCTACAAATATTTAATAGAAATATTATATAGGAACATTTCTAATAAATACATGAACAAAAATTTACAATGCCCAACTTTTTTCTCGATATTATACATGAAAATTATTGTAGGATTATTCCAGAATATTTTATTACATTCTACTTTTTGACAACCAAACTTTCGTCAGCGTTGATCTCCAATAACGTGTCATCGGTACAGCAGCTCTCGTTCTGGAAGGTCGTAAGCATGGGTAAGAATAAGGACATCAGCCAAGATCTTCGCGAACGTATTGTTGAGCTCCATAATGAAGGTTTGGGAAATCGGAAGATAAGTGCACAACTGTGTGTTCCTATAGCCTCGGTTGGAACCATAATACATAAGTGGAAATGCTGGAATACGACTCTCAGCAAGCCTAAAACTGGCCGTCCACGGAAGATTAACGACCGTGCTGCTCGAAAATTGATCCGGACAGTAATGCAGAGGCCTCAAACTACTCGTGAAGAATTGAAGGATGATTTCAAGGTATCTGGGATCGAACCCAGCAGACACACGATCAGCAGGGCACTACGCCGTGAAGGTCTTCGCTCCCGCACCCCTCGTATGACACCTCTTCTCCAGAAACGTCACGTCAAGGCCAGGCTGAAGTATATCAACGACTATTTGAACAAGCCAGCAGCGTTTTGGAAGTCAGTGCTGTGGTCAGATGAAACCAAAATCGAACTATTTGGGAGAAACAGCACAAACAATGTTCGGAGGCAACAAAACGAAGAGTATAAACCAAAGTGCGCCATACCCACTATTAAGTTTGGAGATGGCTCAATCATAGTGTGGGGATGTTACAGCTCATCAGGGGTAGGTAAGCTTCACATCATTGAGGGAAACATGAATGGCAGAAAATATCGTGAAATATTGGAAGAGCAACTTCTACCTTCAGCTTGTTTGTTAAAATTGAAACGTGGATTGAAATTCCAGCAAGACGACGATCCAAAGCATATTGAAAACTAAATCAAGGAATGATTGAAGATGAAGAAGATAAACATTTTAGAATGACCAAGTCCATCCCCGAACATCAATCTGATCGAAAACTTGTAGAGGAAATTGAAATTGAAGATTCAGAAGAGATGTCCCAATAACATCACTGAACTCACAAATTTGCATTGAAGAATGGAATGAGATTATGCTCAAAACTTGTAAAAGGCTGGTCGTGAACTACTATAAACATCTCGAACCTATAATTAATAATAAGGGCTATGCAACGGAGTATTAATGTATGTATATCGTAAAATGGGTAGTAAACTTTTGTTCACTTATTTATTATACATGTTCCTATATATATTTTTTATAAAATAGTTGTGGGTTTTAGATATGTTATTAATTTTTTTATACTATTGTTTATATATCGTCTAATTTTTATAATTGTACGTGGTCTGCAAATGTGCAATCTGGCGATTTAATCAACGTGTTGTTTTATTTTGCCCTCCCCACTGTATATGATTTCTGTTAAAGTGAAATTTATTATCTTCCATTTTACATTAGCAATGATAAATAAATTAATTATTTAATACTATTGAAGTATGTGCGTAAGTGAATGTTATTTATTTTACTTCAATTATTCAGTCTTTGCATGTGAGTGAAATGGACTGTTTTATATAATATGTTTACTTTAAGATACAAATTTAATTGGTTGTTGATGGAACTTTCTCACTGTTTAAGCACAATAGTAAAAAACAATCGCTATGCAGATTATATTTATCATACAGGAAGTCCTCGGGTTACGAACGAGTTCCGTTCTTATGCACGTTCGTAAGATGGTTTGGTATGTAAGTTAAAACTTAGACTTATATGTCATGGAATTATGCACTTACATTCGTAAATTATACTAACGAATAATAAAAACATGTACATATATATATAATATAAATGAAATATAGTGTTCTGATTTGTAACTGGAGAGACAGGCGTATTCAGAAGAGCCTGCAGCTGGAGAGTCTGGACAGGCTGAAGAGGCTGGAGTGTGATGACAATAAAAATAGTTACAATCCAATATGGTGAACTGAATGAGTCTTTTCCTCGTTTATGCGCCTCCTTACCATATTCTCAGCCGCACGAGCAAAACATCTAGTACTATGTTCGGTTTACAAGCTATGAACGGATCACCATAATGCGGAACGTGAATTGATAGAATTTATGGACGCTCGTTCGTAACGGCGAGTTGCCGGAAGTCGAAATACCGTAAACCGGGGACTCCCTTTACTTCCCATTTTTTCTAATACTGGTTTTATATTTTACTCTTTCTCATTCAAAAATTTCCTTAAGGGGTATTATCACTTCCGAAACATTTGAATCGTTCTATTTTTAGAGCCTGTTATATTTCCATTCTAGGAACTGAGTCTGACTTCCTAACTCACTGTTTCATTTAATGCTTTCCATTTGACATATTAACTGTCTGTATGACAGTTCCTTGTGAGTTTCCTGCATCTCTGTGTCATGAGCCATTAAACGAGTATGTCCTGCTTCAGTGTACTGAATATATTTCCATCAATAACCATTTTCTGGCGATACGGAATAAAATATCTACTTACTTCTTATTCTTTTATATAATGAAATATAGAATGCTTTGCCTACTTTTAATTGTACCATGCTTGATTGACGATCAGTTCTTTTCTCTCATAATTTACGTAATATTGGGTTCAATGTATCGTTTTTCTGCATGCTGTCTTTCCGTCCTTTTCAATTAATATCTGCAATTGACAATTATTTAAATGCAAGAAAACACGCCATGATCGTGTCAGAGGTACTTTAACCCTTCACTAGGAGAAAATGATTAAAAGGTTCCCAATTTTTTAATAGCAGTCGTGAGAGAAGAATAATAAACACACAGGAAATTTAATATATGTTCTTCTAATAATCACAGATGGAAATGCGAGCAATCTACCAATTTTGGGTAGATGAACCACAAGTACAATACCCTCTTAAACAGATTAATTATTAACAAATTAATTGGATTCCTAAGAGCTGAATAGTCAGGTGCACACAAAGCAATTGAAATAAATGAAACATTCACATCAAAATACGAAACTTTATCCCATCTCTAGATTCATCTATCTTGACATAGTATTAACCTTATTATTTGCCATTTACACTGGAAACACAACACTAGTGACGAGAGTGTAACAAATTGACACTCGTGAATGATACCTTAAATAAAGCCCGCTATTTTTCCCATCACACGCCAATAGTTTTAAATGCATTCCCACGGGTGCTACACGAGAACTACATATCTTGTGCTACGCACAAGAGAACTAAGTATCATGTTACATTTATATTCAGGGAGTAGTCGAGCCCCTGGGGGTTTCAGTTGCCTACCCATTTTGCGGTCGAGCGCAATTACCCACGCTGGAACCCCTTCAGGCATCAACACAGGCGTGCTCGGCCGTATATCTGTTTTTATCCAGATCGTCAAGATTGAGATTTGTTTCTCATTCTCAAAATCATATTTTCAAAAGAATATTGAATGATTCAAGGAAAGTTCTCAGTGCATCGACATGAAAGTGGGCTTGCTCAGGTTCCGCCAGTATGTCACGCAGCACTGCATCAGCGTCGTCACCGCGCAGTCTAGGAAAACACGCACGCCGGACACATGCATGCGATAGGCAAACGGCCAGAAAATGCTCAACAGTCAAAGCAACCAGACATTGCTGACAGAGAGGTTATGGGAGCAGCTCTATAAGGTAGTTGTGCGTAATTCTAGTAAGACCAATCCGTAGACGGCACAAAACCACCATCCGGCGGCTACGGCAACTGAACGAGGTCCACTCACGTACAGTATTTTTAATCTTTCTGAGATTGTTGTGGTTCACGGCAGCCTACTGCTGTTGCCATATTTCTCTTACCGCCACCTTGATGAAAGGGTAATAGTCACGACAAGGTACCCATTCGTTTAGAGTTTGCCCTCAAAGGCGGCAGCTCGTTTTACCTCGAGGTCAGCTTTCTCATTTCCAGAGACTCCCACGTGTCCTGGCACCCAGCAGATCCTGACATGTTTTGAAGTGCGCACAAGTCGCATTAAAATGCGGTAGATCTCACCAATAATGGGGTGGCTGCATGCACAAAGTTAGATGGCGTCTATAATGCTCTTCGAATCAGTGAAAACAGTAAAGCGGTGATTTGGATGTTCTTCGATCAGCTGCAAAGCCCCAATGATACCATACAGCTCCGCAGTGAACACAGAGGTTACCGAAAGGAGCCTGCCAGCTTTCACCACTTCACCCAAAACAGCAGAGCACCCTACAGCACCACTAGACTTCGAACCATCGGTGTATATTTTGACCGATGCAGCATGCTGGTCAGCCACGTGTTCCAGGAATAAGCCTCTCATGACGTTGGCCGGTAGAGTCTGCTTTTTGGGCAGCTGACACCCGGAGCAAAAAGTATCAATTAGTATACGCCAGGTTGGAGTGCTATCCGAAAGACAAGGGCACACTTTCATTGCATCCAGCTGCAAAGTTTCAACCAAAACATTATAGTTCATGGGTGAAAGAAGAAAATATGGAGAGCGTAAATATCGACCACGAGGTGCATGCACGCTCATCCAAGTTGAAGAGAGAGGAAGCTGCTCCAGCCGGACAAGGTACTGCAGGCTCAATAAAAGCCGTCGTGCCCAGAGACCAGGCTTGCTACCCTCCACGCACAGCCTAACCACCGGTGAAGTGCAAAAAGCACCAGTACTTAGTCGCAGAGCGGCGTGATGCATCGGATTTAGTTTGGCCAGGTTAGTTTCCCTGGCATGCTGGTAAACAACACAGCCATAATCCATCTTACTTCTGATAAGCGTCCTGTATAGTCTAAGCAGCGTAGCTCTGTCTGCTCTCTAGGACAACCTAGATAGGCATTTCAAGATATTCATTCTCCGGGTACACTTGAGCTTGAGGGAATTTAGATGAGGTTTCCAATACAGTTTATCGTCTACAATAATTCCCAAGAATTTGGCACTACGCACAAAGTTCACAATCCTTCCTTGTAACACCAACTGCAAAGGATTGCAGAGGTTACGCCTCTGGAAGTGCAATCCAACAGTTTTTTCGGGAGAAAAGACAAAACCATGTTCTGTTGCCCAGTTGTTCATATTGTTGATTGCCATCTGCATCCTACGGCATAAGGCTGGTAAATGGGCAGATGAGGAGTAAAGCATGAAGTCGTCCACATAACGAGACGCTGACATATTAGGAGGCAAAACAAACGTGATTTTGTTTAGACCTACGATAAACAGAGTGCAGCTCATTACGCTGCCCTGGGGCAAGCCCTCGTGTTGCACTTGCATCGAGGACAAAGTACCCTCGACTTAGACCCGAAAACTTCTCTCGCCCAGAAATTCCTGTACGTACGTAGCCATATTACTGCCCCCACACCACCCACCTGGAAGAGTTGGCCATCAAGGGAAAGCTGTTGGGTCTGGGAAAGGGCGTCGGTGACTGGGAGTCGCTAGTCCGAATGCCACCCTGGCACGCTGGAACGTACACCTCCCTCTGAGTTGCTGAGGGGCTCTTATAGGACCTTAAGGGACGACCTCAACCCCTGTTCAGGTTGTCTGCATAGGCACGAACGTGTGTGAGACTCACATAAACATACAAATATAAATGTATTAGCCAGTTCCCGTGAAAATTCCACGATTTAGATTTGACTAATTTGAAATTATGATACAGATGAATTTATCAAATATTAACGATGAATTATTGTTTTAAATTACTACTTTTTATTAATACATACAGAACTTCCATTTTGTATCTTATTTACCGATAACAGGGACAAGATGGTACCCGTTGAAATTCCTTGGTTTAAAAGTGACAAAATTAAGGACATATGAAATAAAATACATTTTTTATGCTATACCCGTGGTACTATCAAAATCTGAATGTTTTTCATGAATACATACAGAACTTACACTCTGAATCGTACCTACCGATAACATGGCTGTGCAGGAGAAGAAGAGATGCTAATTTATAGTGATCCGGCGCCTTTGGTATCCACAATACAATGCTTGTAATACATGCATACCCGTTCTGATTTCAGTTCAATAATATGTCTTCAATAATAGATAGGAAGTAATGGGACGGACACACATAGATAGAGAGAGATGCATTGTCTTTTCTACACGTAGATGGGAAAATATTCATAATACGAAGTTGTATGGGGTCTAATGCAGATGCCAAGAATAAATCTCTTTCCCTCATATCTCACCAGACCTTCCAGAACCAGACTTGTGCAGACCCTACATGTACTCTTAGACTTCTTCACTAGTATGCAGACCCCACCCATCACGCTAAACCCCCAGACCACCATAACAATAGACTCCTGGACCACCATAACAATAGATCCCCAGACCACCATAACAATAAACCCGGCCTCACTGGCGGCGTTGACGGGTGCAGCAGGGTTAGGCAATAGACCCTGGGAGACGGCGGTCTGCAGCTGTTGCATGGTGAGACCAGCAGGCAAACCCTTGGGCATGAGGCTGCAGCCTGAGGCATCGTACAAGTTGCCAACGATGTTCTTTATGTTGGTGTTGACAGGCAGCGTTCTTCCATGGCTGATTTGCTATCAACAGTTGGCAACATACATATGTCAACAGTGGCAACATGTGTCATTAATACAGACGGGATAATAACAATAACAATGACTATAATAATAACGGTAATACAATAATATAACTGTAATAGTAATACAGATAATGCAGTAATATAATGCCAACGATAATTCCCGTGGAAATTTCACGGTTTAAAAGTGATAAAATTAATGATTTTGAAATAAAATACATTTCTCAGTTTTACCCATGGTACTATCAGAACCTGAATATCTTTTATGAATGAATACAGAACTCCCATTCCTTATCTTATCTTCCAATAATATGGCGGTGCATTAAAAAAGGCTTATAACCTGGAAAATATTGAGTATTTTATAGTAATCCGGTGCCTTTGGTATCCACACTACAATGCTTATACTACATGCATACCCGTTCTGATTTCAGTTCAATAAAATTTCTTCAGTCATAGATCGGAAGTAATGGGACGGACTCACACAGAGAGAGAGATACACTGTCTATTATAGAAGTAGAGAAGCCCCCAAGTCTTCCGTGGACCCTCACTTCGTTTTCTCCAGACTCCCCCCCCCCGCCCACTTTTCATTCCGAACCCATACTTTTTTCTCTTGGCCTCCACATTTCTCCTTAAAACCTTACTTCAGTCCGGACTCCTACTCAGGGATGGGGAGTCGGAGTCGGACCGATTTATGGACTTGAGGAGTCGGAATGGGAGTCGGCAAATTTCCACCGACTTCGACTCCAGCTCTCCAAAAAATCTAATAAGAAACATAAGCATCAAAGATGACTATGACGGACACACGCTAAAGGTGATAGCAATACCCCTAGCCAAAACTCGATGAGGGTTAAACCCAGATATGGTTTTAAAAACCAAGCAGTAGCATCCATCGACTACAGGGTAGTGCTGCAGTCGCTCTAACACAGAGACATTTGACATGTCATTGTCAGTAGTGTTGTGGCGGTACGCGTTAAATTTCGGGTGAATATATAATGACATGTCTAATTTATTTATCAGTGATTGATTTAATGCATATAAAAGGTAAAAGTTTATCTGCCTACTGTCAATTGCATGATGATTGATTGTTGATGAGTTCTTTTCTCTCTCATCAGTTACGTAATCCTGGTTCAATACATGGGTCTTCTGCATGCTGTTCTACTACCATATTTCAATTAATACTTGTAATTAACACAATTAATTAAATGCAACAACATACACACGTAACCGCACTAAAGGGACTCTAATCCTCTGAATACATGATATGTCAAAAGAAAATTCCCAGTACTCTTTTTCAATGGCAAGATGAGGGTAATGATACACACAGAAAGATTTAACACACGAGGTGAGAAATGAGTCATTTACCACATTTGACATATAACGCACAACATGATATCCTATTAAACAGTGCATGAATTCACATGGACAATAATAATATTAACTTGCCATTACACTGTAGATTTGTTGATGATGATAGGCCTCCATGTCAACACTCACAATTATGATACATAAAAAAACACTGACTAATCCCCTTCCCGTTTCTTGATACTTCGCAATCAATTCTTCCTTCATCATACACGGTTGAGTGTACGTGAGAAATCTGCTGCCATTCGTCGGTGTGAGGCTAACTTAATTCCCCCTTAATTACCTTTCCACCTATTCCACTCATACCTCTAAACTTATACCTACCCCCTCCCCTCAATACCGATCTGACTGCACAAGCCTACATTGCTGTTGAGATCTAATTCCCCAGTCTAAGTCCCCGCTGTGGAATCGTTGTCGCTCCTAGCACTGTCGCTCGCACTTATTGCCTTGCTGTAATGACCCCGTTGGTTTCCTGAATCCTGCTTATATACTCCGGTGGTGTTTTCTAGAAATACGCCTCCTAACTTTTGGCTTTCCGTTCCGTTTCCGGAACGGAACCGGAATATGCGGTTATGCTGCGCGATGACCGTTGGCTTTTACTGGGTATGTGGCCCAGCTGCTCACATTCCCCACAAGCCTATTCACCTTCCCACATCCTGTATAATATATCCCCTACATCCTTACATGTTCACATCATTCAACATCACTATGCCTTAACACTACTATCACCACATCACTACTATCACCACAGTGTCATGTCAGCCTCCAGTGAGGTTGTGCAGTGTCAGAGCTCCGATAAACAGTTGGCTGGCTACGGTAAGAGTCGACCAGCCATATTGACATTGCCTGTCAATACATAATATATATTACAATAATATTATTCGTTTTTGAAGTACAAGTTTGGGTGTTTCTCCTGTATGATAGTTATATACGTGTTTAATGTTCAATGAAGGTGGCAGGTCGGTAACACATGGCAACTATCATTCACTGTTGAGTGTCGGCCATTGACTATTTTTGCGACTTTTTAACCCTTTGCCTACCAACACATTTCTCGCTGCCGTTGTGTTCACAGCACGTGCAGTTAACTTTGCTTACTGTGAATACGACATTGATAGCGGTAACGAGAGTTACTGTCCGTAGACAAAGGGTTAAAAAGTAAAGTTATTGGAAACTAGAAATACAAAATAATCTTTTAGATATGCTTTTATACATATTACTAATGAACTATTTTTTTCCAGATACAATACTAATTATTGAAATTTAATTAAATTTTCTTGCACATTTGACCCATCAATATGGGAAAAAAAGCATTAACTAAATCAAGTGTATTTGAGTACTTTTCTCTTTCTGAAGATAGTAAATACTTTGTTTGTCACTGTGTGGTAAAAGATGAAGATAACAGTGTCGACAGTGGAAAACTGTGTGAAAATAAGATAAGTGCTTTTTGTGGTATCAATAAGAATGCTCTAACAAGAGCTTCAAATTTGAAGAGACATTTAGAACGTTTCCATCTGAATATTTTAGAAAAAGTTAATTAAAAAGATCAAACTGCATCAGTTCCAAGAATTTCAGCTTCAACATCTAGTGGAACATCTAATGAGAAGCAAACTGACTTGAGGAAATTCTTATCTTATGACAAAATTAATGTAACCATGAATGCAGAAACATTTCGGAAGGGCATAATTGACTTGGTTGTACAAAACAGCATGTCTCTAACTCTATTCTCTCAGCCAGTATTATAGCAGTTCAATGGCGAAATGGCTACGAAGTTTGCTATTTCCTTGGACAGACATAACATCAGGAAAATTATCATCAGTGAAGCAGATAGAAAAAAGAAGAATTGCGGAAAGATCTCTCTGGCCGGTACGTGTTTCTGAAAATGGATGCAGCAACAAGGCACCAAGTCAATTACTTTGCAATCAATGTGCGATATTGCAATAGTGATGGAAAGACGGCGACAAGAACACAAGCTGTAAAAGATACAAAGGCAAATCATGACAGCTACTTTCTCCAACGTTTGGTTGAAGAAGTTTTGACAGCATATAACAATAATAAAGTACAAGTTATCAGCATTATTACTGACAACACCTCAAACATGATACAAACTATAGAAAAGCTGAATGAAAGTAAAGAAACAGAAACTGCTGATGAGAATGTTACATCTATGGCTAAGAAAGACCAACCACATTTGGACAAAACTCTAGAAGATGTTACTGAGGAAGCATCAAAACTTTGCCAAATTAAGCACATGCGATGTGCTGTTCACACACTCCAACTTGCCATAAGGGATGGTCTTAAAGAGCCTCATGTAGTAAATTTGATAGGGAAGTTGAGGCAGGTTGCAGTTGCAGCAACAACATCCAAAATTGATGCAATTGTTAAAAGAAGAGCTAGTAAAGGAGCTATCCTTGACCAAGTTACTCGTTGGGGAAGTACATACATGATGGTTAAAAGGTTGCTGGAATTAAGATCAGTCTTGGAAGACATTGACAACCATGCCCTAGCACTAACTGAAGGCCAGTGGACGCAGGCAACAGAATTGGAAGAGCACCTTTGTTCACCCTATATAACAACAAAAAATTGGAAGCTGAAGATTTGACTGCATGAACGTTTCTATTTGAAGGGAAAAGTTCGATTTTTACACTCACTAAAAAAGGGAGTCTAATAGCCGAAGGAATTGTAAAATTAATGAATAGGAGAGCACTTCACCTAACTGACAATGATATACTGTTGGCATCAGTACTTGTTGATCCCAAAAACCGAATATTATTAGATGAAGAGCAAGGCAAAAGAGAAAGAGAAAGTCTCTGCAATCTTGCAGTGGAAATGAAAGGAATACTTGGTAAACTTATAGAAAACCTTATTTCAGACACTCACAACATTGCAATTGAACCTCACTCATCATCTTCTAGTGATGGTGATACCTTTATAAAGTATCTTCAAAGACTGGAAAATGAAAAAGCCAAAAAAGGACGAATAGAAGTAGTTCAGCCAGTAAATGTCAAATTATCCAAATTTAAAGAGGACTTCTACAAAGCCGTGAAAGAAATAGAGAAGTATGATCGAAAAAGCAAATTATCGTTGGTGGAAACTATCCAATCCTATCCTGAAATCATAAGAGAAGCAGCTCGCACTGTGATAGCTATTCATCCAACTCAAGTCAGTGTGGAGAGACTCTTCTCTATTCTGAAGCTAATGAAGTCAGATCTGAGAGCTTCAATGAAAGAAGATATTGCGGAATCAATTTTATTCTTAAGAACCTACAACTGTGATTAAATTATTCTCCCTTTCCTCCTCGTGTCTTAAGATTTAACCCTGCATTTTGTTTACACTTTACACCACGATAATTTTTAACTGATTTTGCTGATACAATATCACTCTTAAAAACATATTATTGACTTGGGAGTTATTCTTTAATTTGGTTTATTTATTGAAGCTTTATAATTGATGGTATTGATACAATGATTTTCTTAAAAACGTATTGTTGCCTTATGATTTACTTCAGCATTTCGATAATATCATTAATGTTTATAATCGATACAATAATATTATTCCTATAATTTTTTTTTGTCATAGGCTATGTGACTCATGAAATATTTAGGCAAGTGTTATGGATTATATAATTGTGTATTCTTATGAGATTTTCATATCGTTCTACTAATGCTCTATGGTCTATATGTATGTCAAAGATGTGTAACAGGCGTTTTAGTAGCAAATAAACTTTTTTTGTCAGTACGAATTATTTTTTTTCCTTTTCCATTTAAACTATAAATGAAGGGTGGAAAGCATTAGTAGACTACTCGACACATTTGGCAAAAACCGGGGATCGTCGAGTAAGAGTAGACTACTGTCCTCTAGTCTAGTCTTCTCGTATGATCATGTCGTGTTGGCGTTAAGGTGAAGTAGACTACTTGCAGTAGTTCCGTTCACCAGTTCCAAGGCTGCAGCAATGCTGCCCAGGTGAAGTGGACTACTCTCAGTTTACAAAGTCCGTATAAGAGAACTAATGTGATTGGTTGGTGTTTTTGTGGAAGAAAATTGTCCCCCATTCTTTTTTTTGTGGGTAACAAATGTAAATTTATGACTATTAATATCGAGCTCAAAACATTTAAAATATTCTTTATTATTGTTTTTTTGTAAAATAAAGTCATTGTAAACAATCTTGTAAAACGTACATCTTACTAATCTTTAGGTTTGAAAATTAACTGAAAATATAATATATGATATTAAATCAGATATGAATTTATTTGTTACTGTTGAAATAACATTTATAGTATATAGACCTGGGGGACGGCTCACAATTGCAAATAATATACAAAAAACTTGCTTTACAGTTTGGAATACATCATTTTAGGTTACCATCGGGTCATAACGTAGATTTTATCCGTTTCTTGATTTATAGTTTTAGTGTACGATTATATTAATCGTACATATGTGCGACTATCAAAATCACTTAAATATTATTTACACTTTCAGATTTTGTGATAATTATTATAATATTTATTATTGGCCCAAATTTACACTCCAAGTAATGAGCACAGCAGGCATATTTTGCTACATGAATTTCAAAAGGGCAGTGCAGCAAGTCCAGTGGCGAGATCGCTCACGAACACATACGGAAATCATTTGGCAACCGAAAGGAGTTGTAGAAGATGATTTCACGCTTCAAAAAGTAAGCGTTTAGTCTTAAGGAAGAGCTAAGAAAATAATGCTCAAAAAGACTCCGTTTTGAAGAACTTATTGCTGGCTGCCATTGATGATTCTTCCAAAACAACTAGAACAATGGGCAAGAAGTTTAATGCGAGCTGTATGACCATATATCATGAAATGATAATTCCTAAAGAATAAGATAAGAATTCCTAAAGTCTCCAAGGCTGGAAAATGGATTCCACGCCATCTTTCAGAGATCAATTTCCAACAACGTGTGAACTGTTGTCTTACTACGGTATGTTCAATTTCAAACCCAATTCTTAGATAGAATCGTTACTGGAGATGAGAAATGGATGCAGTACAATTGTATTAAACGAAAAGACTGCGGCTCGGCCGTAATTCCAACCTTATTTCACAGCCTTGACGTAGTCTGCAGCTGAAAAAATTTCTGCGTGTGGCGAAACATAAAGGGAATTGTTCATTATGAGCTGTTAGGTGGCAATCAAACCATAACTTGTGCAGTGTACTGCCAGAAGCTATGCCGTTTGAAGATTGTTCTAAAGGAAAAACGACCTTAGTCGGTAAACAGAAGAGAAGTGATCCTGCACCATTAGAATGCCAACCCCACACTTCAAGAGAAACGAAGAATCTCATTGAACCGTTTTGTTGGGAAGTTTTGATTCACCCACCATGTTCTCTAGATCTTGTTCCTACAGATTAAAATCTCTTTATAAACCTACAAAATCATCCATCTGGACAAATGCTTACTTCAAGAGAAGAAGTTGAAATGAAGCAAGTTTATTTGTTGAGTTAAAACCAAATGAATTCTATGACAGAGGCATCAAAAAGTTTATAGAAAGGTGGAAAGAAGTCATTAGTGACAATGGTGACTATGCCATTGATAAAATAAATCTTGGTTTCGCTGAATTTTCATTTCAACCAAAAAATGGACAGAACTTTCGTTCCAAAAATTGTCTGAACTTTCGTTGCAACCTGATACTTGGCGTTCAACTCCCGGCATAACTTTTATTTTTTGACATTCTTTTATCGACTACTTTTATTCGTGTTATTTCATCCCGTGACGTAGATCAGCATGGCCGATTGATGAACGGATCCGCTTCCGATGAGAAAGACGCAAGTTCGAGACTTTACTGCGCTGGTCGTTTTGTGCATGACCATTGGCGGATAAAATGATTTTACGGCCAGGGACTTTGATATCGACCTAAGAAAGGGCTAAAAAGTTCGTTCCCATCGCATCATTTTATTACTATTACTAAATATTCATTCTAGAAATCGATAATTAGTTGTATACACTCTTGATATACGAATTACAAATATACTGAAGCCTAATTTCTTCTTTGAAATCTAAAATTTACTTGAATTTTCCACTCTATTAAAAAATGATGCCAAGTTTCGTGTATGACTTTATTATTATTCACTGGAATTCAAACGAATCAAGTTGTTCACGTCCAATTCGAAACTCACATGCGTGATTTTGTTGAAGAAATTCAACTTAGGCCGCTATTTGCATTAAATAACTCTTCTTGTTCTAACTTAGCCGTGTCTTTGAAGTGTCTTCTTCAAATTACCATGCTACCAATGATTTTAGGATCCATAATTTCTTTATCTTAGGCCAAATAATAAAATGTCTCACATTCAAACTGTAACTATGACCTTTTAGGACAAACAAAATTTATTCAACAAAAATATCTCCCTTGAAACAATAGACATCCAAAGTCAGTTTTCAATTTATCCAGCTTAAATCGTAAATATAGAATTTAAAAACAAATTTTAAGTGAGTGGTTGCTCTACATGGCCTAAATTATTCACTCAATTCACAGGCTAACACTTGTTTCGTGGCGATAGTTTGTGAGCTGTTATAACGTATATTTCGAGTGCTAATTTCAGAGATGCCGTCCATTTCCTCTAACACCTCAATTTTTCGCGAAACATACATCGATTTATTCGAATTAACCCATTTTATATTGCTCACACGAATCATATAATAAAACAAAGACTGTAAACAGTTTATTGCCACGAATATACAAATGCATGGAACAAAACCTAATACACGTTCAAAACTTTTTCTTCAAAATAATGCAAGTGAAACCAGAAATGAAATGAGCATTAGTTTTGGAATCTTGTTTTACGGAACATTCGTGAATTATTAACTTCAGTAATACAGTTGTTATATTAATTCTATTATCACTCTGTTGTCCTATGCGTATCCCATCGTCCGTGATAGCAATCTTCCATTGTCTCAAGACTCTGGTGAAATCTTTCACCCTGCTGTGCGTATGCACGCGAAGACTGCTACCTCCCCCTCCTGCTACGCCTGTCATCTGCTACCCTGATTCTTTAGATCTTTAGTTAGCTGCGCTTGACGAGGAAACCTGAATGTTTAGCTTCGTAGCAGCAAAATACCGACACTTAGCAGGTCTGTGCGTGAGGCTATGTGCCAGTGTTTTATGGGCTCAGTAAGCAGCAAAATGGGACATTAAAATACAAGGGTTATTAGACTTAAAACTTGTGAGAAGAACCATACACAACAGTCAGTAAGACCCCATTCACAGGAGTAGGAAAACTCATTTCCAAGTGTCGAAAAATCCATTCTAGCCCCAAGGTCCTATCAAGGAATGGCTTTTAACCGACCGTTATTTAACCCAGTAGTCTTCAAACTTTTAACCGCAACGACTACCTTTAAAAGATTTTATTTTTGTACGACCCTTTAACTTCAAGAAAATAAAGAATAAAATATAAATATAAGAGAAAAAATTAATGTTTAAAAAAAATCGGGTTTACTGTACAAAAAAACATTTAAAATGTGTGTATTTTATACAGAAGACCCTAGAAGTCTATAAATACTATTAGTGGCATTAAATAATATCACTTGTATTTAATGAACGCCATGGTTCCCAAACTGTGGTACGCGTACCACCAGTGGTACGCAAGGGCATTCCAGGTGGTACGCAAACACTTTCGTGGTCATGAACAATTTTTATTTTGTTATTTGATAATTATGAAAATAAAGTGATATCTGATCGAATTTAGTTTCTCTGGAACCAGGTGGTACGCGGCGACTGTACGGGACCTCCAAGTGGTACTTGATCACAAAAAGATTGGGAACCACTCAATTAATGGGATTGATGCACCTGCATTTTCCTACACAGGTCAAATTTAGGCTCTATTTTGTTTAATGTTTGTTTAATTACGGTTTCAATATTTACTAAACTAGATCGATGTCTTGTTTTGAGGTCAGTTAATGCCGAAAAAGCCCTTTCACACAAATATGTCAACGCCAAAGGTAGAAAAGTATTCATTACAAGTCGGGACAAGTTTGGATATTAAAATTTGATGCCAATGCAATACGAATTTAGACTTATTTTAGCAAACATAGTTTTAGGGAAGAATCAAGAAAGTTCTGCGAATTCTTCCTGTGCCTTTAGTGTGAGATAACACTTTTTCGACTTTAGCATCAAATGCATTTTGGATCCAATCAAATCGGCTCATGTTTGATTGTTGAAGAAAATATCTTTTAAATTATTCCCCTAACCTTACCAAGTTCTTAATTATAATTCGTTTGATTATTTCAAAATTTAGTTAGTTTTCTATGATGAACTCTTCCAGACATGGAAACAACTCACATGAGTTGCGTTTTACATTCATCAATCATACATTACCTTTCGGCAGGAAAGCTTGAACTTTTGACGTTAATGTCAGAATATTTGTATTGTTGCCTTGTGGGAGAGGCAGCCACCGTAGTCGAGTTGCAGCCACCGTAGTCGAGTGGTATGCGGCCCGTGTTCTGTATCGGGTCTCTGCTTGTGCAGAAAGACTGCGTGCGGGTTCGAAACCCGGCAATGAATACGAGCTGTTTCTCGTTTCACGCCGTGAGCTCGCACTTATCGGTAAGACCTCAACTCATCGCCCATGGACACATCCCAGGATCGTCGCATGGAGCTCACCATCATCCTTACTCTAAGAATGTTAACCTTAAGAATTTAAAAACCAATGTACTAAATGTCTATGTACTGTGTACTTGATTGGAAGATTGTTTGTTTGTAATTATATATTGAGGTCATTAAGCTTGTCATGAATATCTGATAACTAACAAAGTTTGGAAAGCCAATTTTCGTTTTGGAAATGTTTCACCAAATATGAGTCGGTACCAGATAAAAAAAAATGACAATTTTTTTGAAGCAATCAGCATTCTTAAAGTCTGACCTCTTAAAACCCATCAAATGTCAGTCTGAAGCAGCTGGGATACAAAATTTGAACCCAGTTCTTTGCACAAATTTGTAAAGAGCAAGAGGGTTTTGCTGTAATTAATTACATTAATCCTATAGCGACCAATTGGTTTTTCTAGTTTTTACGTCTAAGCTCACAGAGAACGTCTGTACACTGATGCAATGAAGCACGCTGAGAGCCAGACAGCGAAAAGAACGACGCTGTAACATGCCACCGCGTTCAAATCTAGTAGTAGTAGTGAATCTTGTCACACTACACACAATTCTTCGTTATTGTTTTTGTTTCTAGCACCTTCCCATGAATGTTACATACAGACCTGACTTTATTGTGGACACCCCCATTCTTCCCTGTCATTGCTACCCATACCTTCCCCCTAACCTTCCCCAAAAGATGAGGGGGCGACTCAGTCTCTTCCTAGCCTAGCCGCCGAAATGGAAGAAAACATTGAAAGTGAATCGCGTGTGTTCGAATGCCTGTCCGTCACTTGCACACCACTGCGTACAGAGCGACAAGTGGGAGAGGTGAGCGGGCCAAACTCGAAACCTAGCCAGTGTCCGAACACACGAAGCCACCAGTCCGAACACAGTCGTATCTTAAAAAACAAATCATCCCATCTCAGCAACACTCGTCACTGGGAGTAGCTAGAGTGGTCAAAAGGTCAAAATATATTAGCGCCAATCGATTGAGTACGGTTAGTACTCCTAGAAGTAGGTTAGTGTGAATTGGTATTGCACGTATTTACCGTGAAATTGTAATGTAAACAAGACCTATTTTTTTCTAAAATCCCTGGATACAACGATAAGCGCTGTGGCGGAGTGACCCCAACGGTGGGCCACTTATGTTAGGTTCCGTATATTGTACAGTGCCTTCCAATGATAATGACTGTACCAATTTACAGTGCTTTCTAGTGATACTGACAGTACGAAGTGAAGATTTGCACCGGCTAGGCAATCGCACTCAACGTGGTGGGGAAAAATGAATAATATTAATATGATTTAATATTAATTTGCTATTAACATGACAAAATACTATCCTGAAAGACATCCTAATCAATGAACATGTTAACAGAAGGCTTGCTAGCGCCAGAGCAGTCAGATTCTTATGCAACAGAAACTATGTTCAACCGGGCTGGAGGGTGCGGAACTGAACGTCTAACGAAATGTGACTGAGTTTATGTTTCTACAATTATACAAATTCATCCACCTCTGTCGTAATAATTGCGGCACAACTGCCTAAAACGGATGTATATTCATGTTTATTGAAAATCAACAGTTTAATATTAGTTAATATTAGTTTCAGTGAAGTTTTCCTCCTAGTCCAGCTTAGAGCTAAATCTAGTGCTCATACATTTTGCAGTCAAATAGAGACAACGGTGAAACGTGTGTAGCTCCGAAGCAAGGTGTTACCATCTCGGAAGTTCCAACGTTGCTACTGCTGGGTTCTTAACCCCAGTTCTTAGTATAGTTTGCAGTTTAAACATGTAAATTACTATACATGTGTGTATTATATTGTATTAATTCACTATACATACCATGCGAAGATAACTATATACCAAGGACTACTATCACCAGTACGTGCATTGCCATGTCATGCCAGGACTACGGTAGCGGAGGCCAGTTCACCGAGTTCAGTTATCACCTATCTGTCATAGTGCGAACATTGTCGTAGTCTGTCGCTCGGTTTGAATCGGACATTGTTGTTTGTTTCGAGGCACATTGCTTCATTTCTAAGTGGATACTGTTTGTTTACAAAGTTTATTACTAATTATATGTATTAAATATGCCGAACAAGTACGGGGCTGTGTGAACAAGTGAAATCCCTCCCTGTATTTTTAATGTGCCTGTTTCATGTCTGCCATCTCCAAAACCTGCATCTCGCCCGGCGAAAGTGGAAGACCAACAACTGAGGTATTTTCTTCAGAAGGATAAGATTACTGAATTTGATGCTTTAAACCTGAAAGTAACCTGCACAAGCAGTACAAAAACTTGATTATTTCATGATCGAAAGAAAGGCTTGTGTGTTTGTTCACGACCGACAACTTCAGTGAGTGCAGCCTGTCTGTGATTTTCGAAAACAAGCCCACTTTGTGCTCCCCACTAACGCTCAGTGCGTTCAAGAACGGCATTAGTGTACCACTGTTTAAGATACTTCCTCCCAACAATGGTTTGAGATCGTATACGCAGTCCGACGAAACTGTGCGCTTGGCAATGAACTATGTATGACATCCCGTTTGACAAAACGATCCAAAATGTTGTCACCCTTCGAGCTCACACGTCAGCCTATGTCGACACCGAGAAGAAGAAGTTGGTATTTTAGACGTCTGTTGGAACTTTTATCACAGAAGCAGTTTTCCATGAATGATTGTTTTGATCTTCAATCATACCCGAAGTGTAATTATGAACAGCTCAGAGACTTTTTGGTGCTGCCATGCAAACGCAAGCTGCAGTACATCACTTCATCTGTTGACAAGGACCAGGTGCTGAGGGAAACATTTGACAAAGTCCAGACACTGCAACAGAAGAATGTGTTTCTCTTAATAAATGAAGTACAGATTCGCCAACTGTTTCAATTTCTGGTTGGTTGCTGAGTGGCATGGCCGAGAACAACCGAGACTGCAAGGCCACTTCTATTCTAATCACTAGGTAATTGCAGTACCACAGCCAAGCATCCTCTTGACAACGAGCGTATCTGGTTTCTCCTCTTTGACACAGTACATCTGCTAAACAACTGGAGCTATATCTGCTAAACAACTGCATCTGTAACAACTGGATCAGTGAGAAGGGCCAGAAGATCAGTCTTGACAATGAAACACAGCATCATTTCCAGACGTCAAGGAACTGTACGAGTCAAAGAAAGGCAGTATTCTGACGACTACTACACCCTCTCAATTTGCTGTCAACCCCTCAAATTTGCTGTCAACCTTTCAAAGAAAGACTAGCAGAAGAATGCAGTCTTTCAGACCTCTGTCAAGAAGGCCCGGTTGGCTGACTATTCGCTGCAGTTTGGTAGGTTTTTGCTTCTATGTCTGTTTGTTTATTTGCGTGAATGTTTGTATGTTTGGTTGTTTGCATTGGAAAATATTTAACTATAATCAACTTGTAAAGTCTAAAATTGCAGCAACTCGGCTTTCTATAAAGTGGCCACTAAGCTCATACAATAGTACATGTTAAGTCCGGTTAAAATTGGTATTTCAAATTATTACAGTGCTTCAAACTATTTAAAATTCACTGTAAAACCTTATTATCCCTTCTATTGCTTGAAAGAAGTAATTTTTGATCAATTTGTCTGATAGAAAATGTTATGTTAACGTCCTGGTTATAGTAGTCCTTGCTATATGCATATTTAAGTCGTTCGTTTTACCTAAATCAGGGCTGAAGAATCCAGTAGTTACCGGCAACCCTGAAACCTAACTACACGACGCAGCCTGTGCTCTGTCTGTACCTGTACTTGATGCACACGGCGTGTGAACATCATACGTACATGTCTACGAGCTTCCATACATGTGCATTGAAACACCGACATGAACGTAGCTCTTTTCACGTTTAAATAGCTTCACTTACATCTTAGTGCCGCGTGAAATGTGAGTTGGGAAGAGGTCCTACAAATCTTTTCGTAGATTTCGTATCTCTATAAAGTTGGTTTGATACAAATTTTTGCGGTAGCGGTGAGAATTAAATGAATCGTTTAGATAAATTAAGAAATAGATGTCTTAAGGATGGAATTTAACAATGCTATTTGTTGATGTGTGTAAATATATGGATGAATATATAAAAGTTAAATTTAAATAAGAGAAACTGTCTTTTTCTGTTTACATGGTCATCGAAATTAGATATGAAACATAGATTTTAAATATTAAATGTAAGATTTTTAATGAGACTTTTTGGGGGTTGGGGTATACAGCTTCTACTTAATCACCATTAAGGGTGGACATTAAAAATGGTTAAAGACCACTGAGTTAAAGTTTCGGAGCGGAGGGGTTTAACAAAGAAAGACAAGCAGAACGAAGTCTTTATTTTTTATGTTGACGACTGAGTGAGCTGCAACAAGTTTATAAATGTGGTCATGCAACCTTAAGAAAAACTGAGTGAAGCTTCGAATTGTTTTCACTAATGTATACTGGGCTTAACTTGTGAAGATGAACAATTACAACGAAAATATTGAGGTATACGAGTATCTTCATCATCCTCATTTAAAGTTAAATGAATATATTTCCTGTGTTTGAGTCTGTGCGTGTGCCTGTCTGCGATTGTGGTGTGTACCTTGCTAATGCTAGCATACTGGTGTATGTGTATGCTTGTTTCGGTCTTGAGGGTATGTTCGCATCATTGGTGATTGCTGCATGTGGTTGGGAGGCGTTTGTGTTGGAATTTATGTTTCTGATGGTTTTATAGAGTTTGCTAAAGTTTGTCATGTGGTCTAGTGATTCGATGAAATTTTTCAAGTTTTCTGTTTACTTTTTAGTAATTGATCCCGTAATTTGTTCGTTCAGATCAGGGGTCACCAAACTACGGCCCGCGGGCCGAATCCGGCCCGCGACGTCAGTTCACCAGCCCCGTCGACGTTGAACTGACGTCGCTTCCTCGGCTCGTGGTAGCTCTGCCTACGCTCTTTCGTATCGTTCTGGCTTGCAAGTATTGAACAGAATGATTATGCGGCCCGCGCTCGTCATTCTTTCAGTTATCCGGCCCACTGTGAAAAAAGTTTGGTGACCCCTGTTTCAGATCATTGATGTGTCGTGTGGTTTGGTGAGTGTGCGCAGTGGGTGTATTTCTGAGATTGTTTCATTCTCTGATTAATCTATATACTTCATGTTTGAAGTTTGGGTTATGATGCTCTCTGTTACCTTTGCGAATGTGGTTTTTGTAAGCTTTTGTGATGATAGCGTTGAATTCTGCTACCGTTTGATTTATGTCATTTATGGGGTTGGTGTTGAGTGCTGCGAAAAGTTGTTCTGTTTGTTCGGTGAACCTTTCCCAGTTAGCTTTTTGTAGTTCGTGTGTGTTTGCCTGGGATGGGTGGTGAGGTCCTTGTCAGTGTGTACTGTGACGATAATAGGGACTTCGTTTTTTTTGTATAATAATATGTACCTTATCAAGATGTAAAATCCACCAATAGTATTCACACTTAGAAGCACAATAACTTTTATTATCATACTCGTATTTTTCATTTGACCCGTGTTTTCCTTGTGACATCAGATGGATTGTTTTTTTTATAATTTTAAGTTGAACAATAATAAACTATGAATTAACTTTGAACGTAAAATGCGAAATGTAACTTTTTCTCTGTTCGATGGCCATGCATGTAAATAAATTAATTATTGATGTTAATGTGATGTGTTAAATCACATTAACAATCACACTATGTTAAATCACATGTCAAATAAATAAATGCATGCTGCATACCTCGACTATATGGTCAGAACATTATTTTCGCATGCGCCAATTTTACTTATGTTATAAAGACTTTTCTCTCGTGCAAATTTATTCATTATCTTTTTTCCTCATGCTCTGCACTTTCTATGAAAGAAAAATACGAATAACTTGCAGAAAGCAAATCTATTCAGAAGTTTTAAATTTCTGCCTAGTAACATAATAGCTCCGACTAGTGATAATAGCCTTAAAACCAAGTGTCCACATGTAAAATGAGTTAAATGACAAGGTTTGCTGATTATAAATTGAAAATTGTGAATAGAATTCACAGTAGTATATCATTTCGTCAAGTTATTAGTCTGGTCCAATTTCTCATGTCGGCTGAACAGTCAAGCAGAGGAAACAGCTAAAAATTCAAGGAATTTGCTAAATGTTCCTCAAAAATTGCATGCCAAAATGCGAGTCCTGCAGCGCTGTCACGTACAACAATGAAATACGAGTACTTCTGAAAACATGGTTACGTTTGACCAAGAGAAATACGTTCCACAGAGTTAAATTTCCATAAAAAATTATGTCCATATTCCAACATCTGGAGGTGGAAAAGAATATTGAAAGTGATTGTTCAGTTATTAAGGGTGACTACATTTAATGGAAATCCCAAAGTAACCGACCTTAGAATTTGTAGTGCAATTCTGCTGCATAAGTTAATAAAAATTACAAACCTCAGCAATGTTTCACCCGTGATGAGTCAGAACTGCTTTGGGTGAAATTGTCAGTGCTTTCATATTTTACTGTAAAGAGTTTCCTCAGTTTCAAGTTAGTAAGGTTACAGTAACTCTGTTTTTAGGCAATAACGTTGCTGCACCCGACATTGTGAAACCTCTGCTCCTACGTATTGCACAGAAAACCGGACCATTGGTGAATGATGAGAACAAAGTTTACTGGTAATAAGGTGCATTAATGAAAAAGTTCGGATCACTAAGAATGAATACATTTCCTGAGTGATTCATGTACAGCGCCACTTATGTCAACTGGTGAGCGAATCCGCTTCGGAACAGAAAGACCGTCGTTCGAGCCCCTCTACCGCTGCCTCATTCTATTCTATTTATTCTTCTTACCCTCCGTCCAGACATAATTTTCACAATGATCTCGACAACAAAGCCATGTTCTAACTTGAGGCTCGGCATTTGATACACGTTTCACTGATCAGTATCCTCACACACAAGTGGCATTTTTAACAGATATTCCAATGTTCCTCCTACAACGTTCAAGGTAATATCTGTTTGTGGAAGAAATAGTATTAATACTCATTTGGTGTTGAAATTCATCGTTCAGTCTTGACTTTTAACGCGTACACAATAACGTAACTTCATGGTTAAGGAACAAACTGAAGTTAATGGTGGTAAATTTTGCTATTCCCTTCTATTACTTTTCATAGATAAATTAGCTAAACAATATGCTTTCAATCTTTAAGAATAATTTTAAATTCGAAGATCTTATATTTTCGGTTTCAGTTTCTAAATTGAAAATTTTGAGTTTTTAAAATAGTAAGGTACTGAGTAATTCGAATTGTTTTGTTGTACATACCCATTTCACTAGTTTACTAGATGCAATGATAATTTATTTTTGCTCGTACACTTTCAACATTAACAGTTATTGTGTTGTCATTGATTAAATCAGCCGTGTAGTACACAAGCACCTTTCGACTCCATGCACACAAACGGTAGTTCTAATAGCGATTCGACTTTTTTGTCACACTCACACCTGCACATTAGAAATTATTTCCACACATGCAATGAGAATCTATTTTCCAATTGTTAGGCTTAGAATAAAATCAGCTACTGTTTTTTATCGAACCTCAAATGTGAATCATCATGCAAGATGCAACCTCCAATACCTTTGTTTCTATTGACTCATTGGTGTTCTTTCTGTCACCAGAATTTCTGAGTTCTTTTAAACCCAGAACCTTAAAGTAACGTCAGAGTATACATTTTAAAGTTTTTCTTGATCATTGTATTACTTATCATAATAGATGTACTCAAAAAATACTTAAATATTCAGGAATTTCAAAATTTAATCGGGTTGTATTACATTCTGTATGTATCAACATTTTGGAAACGAATGGATTCAGTATTTATTTTCCTTTAGCTGAAATCCCAATGTTAATATTGCTATAGTTACTTTCTAAGAAGTTTTTCTGGTTTAAAAATACTATCACTGATATTTACGATGGTAAGACAATATTTAAAGGTATCAGACGAAATTAAGTAAACAATAGAATTACCTTGTTTGTATAAATTGTTGCTTTATTACACAGAAGCAACAAACCCTATTTAATTGAGTAGGACATTGAAACCCTCACATTTTCTGCTGAGAAAATTTTTTCTTGCATAAACTCGTATGAACGAGCATATTTTTTTTTAAACTGCGTTTTAAAATTAAAACAAGTGCTGGCATTCTTATATTTAATATTTAAAGTACACAGAGATATTTAAAGTATACCAAACTATTGGTTGAGCAGCAAAATAATTAATTTCTTTAGACTAAAATAATTACACCAGAAGGAGGAGGGGCGGGACCTAGCCCTTTCGAGCAACCAATCGCAGAGCAGCTTTAAAAGACGCCTAGGTAGAGCTGTGTTCGCAAAGCAGGGCAAACATACGCCTTCGGCAGGAAATCGAAAAGAGACTACTGTCGAGTAGTCTACTTTAGCTGTCCCGTGCTGTCGCTGACTCAGCGATAACAGAGGCGACTATGATCCAGTAGTCTACTTTATATTTACCACGGGAAAAATTCAAATTGTCCACTAATGCTGTCCACCCTTCATGAAGGCTGGAAACCATTAGTAGACTACCTGACACATTTGGCAAAAACCAGGGATCGTCGAGTAAGAGTAGACTACTGTCCTCTAGTCTAGTCATCTCGTATGATCATGTCGCGGTTGCGTCGAGGTGAAGTAGACTACATGCAGTAGTCCAGTACACCAGATCCAAGGCTGTAGTAATGCTGCTCAGCTGAAGTGGATTACTCTCAGTTTACCAAGTCCGTATAAGAGAACTATTGTGATTGGTTGGAGTTTTCGTTGTGACTTGTGATTGGTTGGTGTTCTCGTCAAAGAAAATTGTGCACCATTCTTTGTTTTGTGGGTAACAAATGTAAATTTCTGGCTATTAATATCGAGCTCAAAACATTTAAATTATTTTTTGTTATTGTTTTTTGTAAAATAAAGTCATTGTAAACAATCTTGTGGAACATACATCTGACTAATCTTAAGGTTTGAAAATTAACTGTAAATAAAATAAATGATATTAAAGCTGATATGAATTGATTTGTTACTATTGAAATAACATTTACAATATATAGACTTGGGGGGACAGCCCATAACTGCAAATAATATACAAAAAACTTGCTTTACAGTTTGCAATACATCATTTTTGGTTACTATCAGGCCTTGACATAAGTTTTATCCGTTTTTTGATTTATAGTTTTAATGTACGATTATATTAATCGTACATGTGTGTGGCTATCAAAATCACTTAAATATTATATACACTTTCTGATTCTGTGATAATTATTATAATACATATTATTGACCCAAATTTACACTCCACGCAATGAGCACATCAGGCATATTTTGCTACACGAATTTCAAAAGGGCAGTGCAGCAAGTCCAGCAATAAGATCGCTCACAAACACATATGGAAATCATTTGGTAATCGTAAGGAGTTGTAGAAGATGATTTCACGTTCCAAAAAGGAAGCCTTTAGTCTTAAGGACGAGCTAAGAAAATAATGCTCAAAAAGACTCAGTTTTGAAGAACTGGCTGCCATTGATGATTCTTTCAAAACAACTAGAACAATGAGCAAGAAGTTTAACGTGAGCTGCATGACCATATGTCATGAAATTATAAGAATTGTTAAAGTCTCCAAGGCTGGAAAATCAATTCCACACGATCTTTCAGAGAACAATTTCCAACAACGTGTGAACTGTTGTGTTACTATGGTATGTTCAATTTCAAACCAAATTCTTAAATAGAATCGTTACTGGAGGTGAAAAATGGATACCGTACAATTATGTTAAACGTAAAAGACGGTGGCTCGGCCGTAATTCCAACCTTATTCCACAGCCTCGACGTAGTCTGCAGCCGAAAAAATTTGTATGTGGCGGGACATAAAGGGAATTGTTCATTATGAGCTTGTTAGTTGGCAATCAAACCATAACTTGTACAGTGTACTGCCAAAAGCTATGCCGTTTGAAGACTGTTCTAAAGAAAAAACGACCTTCGTCGGTAAACAGAAGAGGAGTGATCCAGCAACATGACAGTGCCAAACCCCACACTTCAAGAGGGACGAAGAATTTCATTGAAAAGCTTGGTTGGGAAGTTTTGATTTACCCACCATGTTTTCTCGATCTTGCTCCAACAGATTAAAATCTCTTTAGACGCCTGCAGAATCATCCTTCAGAACAAATGCTTACTTCAAGAGAAAAGGTTGAAATAAAGCCAGTTTATTTTTTGAATCAAAACCAAATGAATTCTATGACAGAGGCCTCAAAAATTTTATAGAAAGGTGGAAAGAAGTCATTAGTGACAATGGTGACTATGCCAATGATAAAATAAATCTTCGCTTCGCTGAATTTTCATTCCAACCAAAAAATGAACAGAACTTTCGTTCAAAAAATTGGCTGAACTTTTATTGCAACCTGATACTTGACGTTCAACTCCCGGCATAACTTTTTTTTTAGATTCTGTTATCGACTACTTTCATCCGTGTTATTTCATATGTCCCCCTGGCGATGTGAAGGACGTGAATTCGAGACTCTCCTCCTGTGTTCTTTTTGTGCATGACCATTGGCGGATAGAATGATTTTACCGCCAGATACTTGAGTACCGGCATAAGAAAGGGCCAAAAGGCATCATTCTATTACTATTACTAAATGATCTTGCTAGAAATAGATAATTAGTTGAATACATTCTTGGTATACGAATAACAAATATATTGACGACTAATTTCTTTTTTGAAATCTAAAATTTACTTGAATTTTCCACGCCATTAACATATGATGTGAAGTTTCGTGTATTACTCCAGTATTATCAACCGGAATTCAAACGAATCAAGTTGTTCACGTCCAATTCGAAACTCACGTGCATGATTTTGTTGAAGAAATTCAACTTAGGCCGCTATTTGCATCAAATAATTCCTCCTGATCTAACTTAGCCTAGTTTTAAGTGCCAACTTCAAATTACCTGACAACCAATGATTTTAGAGTCCATAATATCTCTGTCTTAGGCCAAATGGAAAAATGTTTTACATTCAAGCTGTAACTATGACCTTCTAGGAGATACGAAATTTATTCAACATAAATATATCCCGTGAGTCAATGGATATCCAACGTCATCTTCAATTTATTCAGTTTAAATCGTAAATATAGAATTGAAAAGCAAATTTTAAGTGAGTGGTTGCTCTAAATGGCCTAAATTATTCACTCAATACCCAGGTTAACACATGTTTCGGTGGCGATAATTTTTGAGCTGTTATAACGTATATTTCCAGTGCCGATTTCAGGTATGCCGTCCATTTTCTCTAACACCTCCATTTTTCGCGTAATATGCATTGATTTATCCGCATCAACCTATTTTACATTGCTCACGCGTATCATATAATAAAACGAAGACTGTAAACAGTTTATTGTCACGAATATACAAATGCATGGAAAAAAACCTAATACACGTTCAAAATTTTTTCTTCAAAATAATGCGAGTGAAACAATAAATAAAATGAGCATTAGTTAAGGAATCTTGTTTTATAAAACATTCGTGAATTATTAACTTCAGTAATACCGTTGTTTTATTAGTTCCTTTTATCAATCTGTCATCCTATGCGTCTCTCATCGTCCGTGACAGCGATCAGGAGTGATGATCAAGAGTGATGATCAAGAGTGATGATCAAGAGTGATGATCAAGAGTGATGATCAAGAGTGATGATCAAGAGTGATGATCAAGAGTGATGATCAAGAGTGATGATCAAGAGTGATGATCAAGGGTGATGATCAAGGGTGATG
>VCRD01002613.1:3969-48523 GCA_006783055.1 Trinorchestia longiramus
AACGGACGTTAACAGAAAAATTTTCTTGTAAAAGAGAGGATATCTCTCAAATGTGCCCCTGAGGACTACAAAGTAAGAAGGTGGAAGAAGAGGGTGAGATTTGTGATTCAAAGTTGCAACTAAAAATTATTTTCTGAATAAAATGTGACTCGGCAGCGAAAGTTAAAATGTTAGAGTCGTACATAATTCAGCAGACTTTATTTACAAAATATTGCGAAATAGATTGCAGAAAATATATGTTTCAAGTTTTATCCGCATTTTACCGCGTTCGAATTTTCAAACTTGAAAAGTTAATGTGAAAAGTTAATGTGAACAAAATGAAATAACCTTAAAATCAGTCAAAAACTCTGTGGGGTTTGGAGTCGAATTGGCACTAAAGAGCATCAAGATTTTAAAATAACCTTAGTTTAATCACTGAGCTAGACTAAACATTCCCTGCATCTACCGAAATTCAGAAATCTTCACCAATCCTCACAATGGCGATGGATAGAGGTGTAACCACAGGATAAAAGGCTAAGATTTAACAATCCGAACCGTTTTCTTACCGTGACTATTGTGTAGTGATTGGGTAAAGTGACAGTGGGAAAAGAGGGCATCATGAATGGGGCGGAAACTCCCTCCTCTGCAAGCCTGTTGATGGTAGGAGTGATCCCCCTGTCTCTGTAGTCGGCTCTAAAGCCGTCCAGGGAGACGAGGATCAGGGGAGGCTGAGCAACGTAGTCTGCAGGACAGGTCGTAGGCCCGTACGTAGTTTGGGAGGCCAAGCAGATGATGATGATGATCAGGACCACAGAGCCGAGGCCCAACTTCATCATAATACGGGATAGGGTCAGCCTCTCATCATGAACAGCAACATTTTAAAGGAAAACGGTAACCCAATTCCTAGTAATTCAACACAGCACGCTTATCCTAGAAGTGTTCTTCAAAAAGGAATCTCTAGGACAAATTGTTCTAGTACGAATCAAACTAGCCAGAATCACTAGCACAAGTTGTTTTAGTACGAATCATTTTAGCTAGCATTATGCTATTTGTACAGTGCGCTACGAAAAAGAATTTCGAACACAGAAGTGTTCTCAATCGCTTGTCCTGCAGGACACCATCTATTCTCATCCAACTCGACCTTTTGTGCTCGCCTACTTGCTCATGCCCCAACCACTAGTCTAGTCTTCTAGCAAACAAGTGACTTTGAACGAGGATAAAGATTTACTCTCTGGAAGAAAAACCCCTTTCATGCAGTGCCAAAATTCAGCATCCGTACTATAGCATCTGTACTATAAAGTATTCCCTCATTATTTGCTTTACGTAGTATCCACTCAGTATCCGCTCTATAAAATAACCACTAAGTATTTGCTTCATAAACTATTCTCAGCATCCGCTCTATAGACTATACACCTATAATTCGCTTTATGAAGTATCCCCTCAGCATAAAAAAACACCAATTTATCAGTAACTGACACTTGCAGTCATACAAGCTGATCACGCAGCTGCACATGTAAACTCTGATTAGAACACTGTACATATGTACTGATCTCGTACGTCTGTATCACGCGTTACAGCCTTGCTTAGTCACGTTCAAACTTATGCTTATGCAGGCATAATTGTGCCACTTACAATTTTCTGAAATAGGACTAGAAAAGCAGTTGAATTCTTTTAAAAGCTAAGTTTTTTAATATTTCTTAAAACAAGCTGCCATATTCAAGATATTTTCTGCTTTTAGCAGATATTGGAATGGAATCTCTTCTACGGTCGGTATTTGACTGATCGTTGCTAAAATATTCGTAACTAAACTTGCTTCCACCCTTATGTAATTATAGTTTATTTATAAATTTAGTAATTCATCACAGAGTATGAAACTTTAACTTGAACTCACCGCAAAAAACATCCATTTTCTGGCGTTCATGATGCTGCCGAAGTGTACAAATATCTTCAAAATAAGCCGAACTTTCACACCAGTTCTTTTTTTTTACATTCGTTGAGTGAATTCACTCCCGATGATTTCGTTTTCTATGGAGCACATTCAACTGGCATAATTAAAGTCAAGTAAATTGAAGCTACATCAATATTAATAAATCTGGGCACTCACGCGGGCATGTTGCATGGTTCTGAAAAATTCATATTTTGATCAGTAATGTTGCATGCACAGCAAACAACTTGTATACAAAATGCAACTCAATCAACTGTTGTTAAAGTACAATGACTTGAAATCCTCCTCTGAGTTTTTTTCACGATGCTTGAAACAATTTACGTGGTTCGGCATAGACAAATGAGGCGTACATTCCTTCCTTTGGAGGATGGTCATAGGCAAACGAAAGGGAATATAAAAGTTCGCAAATTTTTTTAGAAAATAATTCAATTTAAAAAAATACGATTCATAATCACTTTATTTTCAGCATAGTTGCTATCTTCAAGTGATGATTTTGGACAAGAAATGCTCTTCATAATTTTCAATTTTGTTCAATATTGTCATCAACAGATCACTTCTAAGATTCAGGGGATCAGGGCACAACGCTTTTGGGACCCAACCCACTGAAAGCTTGCTTAGTCCCAAATTATCGTGTAGAATAGAATTTACTGAACCTTATGAAATTTTCAAAGAATAGCAAACGGATCAATTGATATTCGTCGCTCGTCTTCAAAAAGACTAATATAGCGCGTCAAATTCGCGAAAATCCGTAGAGGAAAAGTTCAAAAACAGAGCCAAATTTCAATTACAATTAATGGATGGGAATGTGGTCAATTGAAAGGCTCTGTAAGGATGTGACTAGAGGCTAGATGTATTCAAAATACTTTGGCTGTATTCAGGATAGGTTTGTCTCTATTTGCAGCTTTAGGCCGTGACGGTTGAATGAGCAGGTCTTTAGAATAAACAGTTCTGATATTAAAAACAGGTGGGTGTTCATACTTCTGAGAAGGCCATTGCTAAGATATTTGATCATGTAGCCAAATAATCTGCTCATGTAACGTAGTAATTTGCAAATGTAAGTAATCTGTTCGAATTTATACCATAATAAGAGCCGCGTCCGTCTGTCGCTGTGGCACACTTTTCTAATCGATAGCTTTGATAGCAACAAGGATAAAGCTTAAGAAATACAAGAAATCATACTATTGCATCATTTTTCTGTGGCAATTCAATTCCCTTTCACTTGCATTATGGTATCCAGAATACACGATCAGTTTATTTTTACAAATATAAATTTTCTTTGGACCTTTTTCTGTTGAAATTCATCATGATGCTTTGATATTTTTAATTGATATTGCGAAAAGAAATGTTTAAAATTAGTTTAACCAGTAACCTGGCTACCACTTAGTATAAGGCCAAAGATTTTGGAAATCGCGTTATTGTTTTCGGAATTGTGATTTTCTTGAAAAGCTTCAAAGAGATAATAAAGGAGTAGCAGGACCCGCGAATAATTCGCGGTTAGTTCAGTAGTATAATTTTACAGTTAATGAATAAATTAACAATCATATCATTTCGTCTTTCTTGGTCTCTGTTTTTCATGTTCTCTAGAAATTGCTGTCTCTCCACCTCATTCATATCATTTCGTCTTTCATGGTATCTGTTTCTCCTGTTTTCTCGAAATTGCTGTCTCTCCACAGCATTCACATCATTTCGACTTTCTTGACCTCCATTTCTCATGATTTGAAGATGCAATTCTCGCTCCTCCTGACTCATATTCATCCTTCGCTGTTGCATTCGTAGTCAGCTTCTATCACGAGTTGCTTGCCTTTCGTCTTCTCGCAAGCGCTGTCGGCTCCTTCTCTGTCGCTCTCTTGCTGCTTCTCTTTGTTCTCTTANAGGTGTCTTGTTGGTGTTGGGTAAGTGTTTGGTAGGTGTCGGGTAGAGGTGTAAGCTCACAGGGTTTACAGGATCAGTGTATATTTTATTCAATAAGAACATAAGGAGAAAAGCAGCAAAATTGCTTCGCTGTAGTTCCACGTTAAGCCTTGTTGCTTTTTAGAATCATCAATGCAGTATTTCTTATATCTACCTTCTATTATTTTATATATTAAATATTTTCTGATCATCTTCAGCCCATTGTATCAATGAAGACATTATTGTAATTAAAGATAGATCTTCATCTGGACGATGTATGAGGATCTAACAGTCACGCATCTGTAACAACAACTAGTCACGCTGCAAAAGAACATCCATGCAGCTGTAATAACTACTGGTCCTACTGCAAAAAAAACATTCATGTAGCTGTTACAGACGTAAAGATGTAATGGTGTGTGTCGTATCCTGCATCGGGCCGACTCCTATTGTGTCTCTCAGCATAATGCTTTGTTACAGACCGACGATCCAGCTGCGTGATACATTGTGGAATGGTATTAATTTAAATGTCAATACTAATTGGTGAAATATCCCCTAAACAATTATTTTAATTGAATTTTATCATTCACAAGCCTTCTATGGCTAAGATGCAAGTTAATGCCACCATTCATCTGTTTTCACAAAGTTGGCTTAGATGTGTACACGATATTAATGTCAACTTCTCTGTTTGCAGGAAAAATGAAGTTGAACTGCTCGATAAATAGAGCTCAGAGATCAAAATTTAAAGAAAAGTATTACAATAAATCATACCGGTACATTATCGAATTACTCCCTTGTAACACCTAAGTGTAATAATTGAGGTTATGTGTTTAACTTTGCCTGATTATGTAAATTATCGAAAACATTTGCCTCTAGCTGTTTCGTTTTATATAATAGATATCGAGAATAGTGGATCAATCGGGCATATACCTATCCTACTATACTATTTGGAAATGTTAATTTCTGTTGTGTGATTTGCAAAGTCGTTCTTCCACGCGCAAAATGTGGTACAATAGTTTCAATCATAAGAGTATTTTAAACTATGTTCATCAATTTAATTCTTTTTTTGAAGAACACTACCCGTATAAAACTGTCACCCTCTCTGTATTTACCATTATTGAAACACAGCATGCGCAATTCTTTCCGTGTCATTGCTTGGTTTTTGCTTCGTTATTCTTATATCTGTAATTCCGCAGTCTGCATCCTAAAGTCTTCTGTCATTCCACAGCTTTACGCATATTTCCCAGGAATTTCCATTAACTGAAGCGAGAGCAAAAAACTGGGACGTACATTTTGCTCCCAAGAGTGCCTATCTCTAACGAATGAGGCATGCCTTCAATTATTTTAGTCTTATTTGACATTTCCAAAGAACTGTCAATCAATTTTACCTGCATTTTTCGCATTGATGTTGCAAAATTTTGCCTGTGTGATTTTGCATTCTTCAGGGCCTGTATCCTGAGTCTCATGGCATCGTGGCCAACTCATTTTACGATCCTGAATTAGGAGCATTCACTTCTACTGACCAGAACTCGACCTGGTGGAATGGTGTGCCCATCTGGAACACTATAACTCTACAGGTTTGTATACCGTAACTATTCTGGATTGTATACCATAACTGAACAGGTTTGTAAACCATAATTCAGCAGGGTTGTAATGAACTGCGTGTGGTTGTGTTACATTTCACAATCCGAAAAATAGTGTAGTCAGTGCAGGCTTAAATGATTGTCTGCCATCATCATATCGAAGGGCCTGTGAGCTGTAACTCAAAAGTGCATACATCCAACGGATGAGGCACATCCGGCAGCACAAGCACTTTTCACGACTCTAAGTGTCGGGTTCCTGTGATTCTATAATTTCGTACATTTTACTATTTCGTACGTCTCATTTTCTCTCGCATGGGTAACCGACGTCTCATAGAAATTTTTTTCTGTGTTCAAGTTATCAATAGTGTCCATGTTCGAGTTTTTTAGCTATTATGTGTAGGATTTGGACGGTATACCTAGTCGTCCGATGACAAATTTATGTGATCATTCACTAAACGTTACTACTGACTAAAAGTTCCCATTCCTTCATGTCATCATTTTCTAAACGCTGTCATGCACGAACGTTGGTATTTACGAAATGCAGCTATTTACCGGCAATTATCATTAGCTGAACCTTACTTTTAAGTGAACACTACGATGTATCACACGCTGCCATTTACTAAATGTTGCTATTTACCAAATGTTGCTATTTACTACAGGCTACCATTTACCATACGTTGCCATCAACTGGACTATTAACTAGGCGTTATCAGTCGCTTTGCTTCATAGTATGTTCCCATTAGCACCACCTGCTTTACGTTGTGAATGATTTAATTTCTATACCAGGGCTTGAAAAGCGCAAGTTATTTCTGGTTTGGTTCGGACTCGGAAATTGGAGGACAGCGCCCCACCTACTGGTTCCCGTACAACAACTCCATCCCCTTCGAGGACAGAGTCGACCAGGTACGTCAACTGGACACTTGCAGTATCTGGATGTCCGAGTACACTTTGATACGGGTGAACTTGGTACAGAGTTGATTGTAGTAATTAAACTATTGGACTACTTACAGCCGTGCATGTCACTGGTTCTGTACAATGTCTTCTAAACAGTCTTCTCGATCGGTTTGGAATCCGTAGTTAAAATAATACATGCGTAGAGAATATATTTTTTAAACCTTAAAAAATCTATAATTTATAGAAGGGTATACAAATTGAATAAATTTGTTTTTGTGTTTTATATATTAACTTTCTTCGAGTTCTTCGAGTTTGTACGTTAGTGGGTTTCAAAATAGGGTTGTTTATTTTCATTTTATTTGTTGACTACTAATGATGATATGAGTCCCCAAAGTATGTCTATAGGCACATAAAAAGTATACCGTATATGTGTACCTTGTGTACGTACAAAAAGAAAAAGCACAGTACACCTGACAACATTTGAGTTTTATTTTTCAAACTCAGCCTTTTCGTGCTCAGCATCCTCAAACTCTAAAGATTGCAGCAACTCATCATCTTTATTGATGCTGTGTCAGGTGCTGGAGTGGGTGAGGATGAAGCAGGAGGAGAGACCTGCTTGGATCAGCTTGTACTTCTCAGAGCCTGATCACCGTGGCCACATGGAAGGCCCTGACTCCGACGGTGTGAGTATCAATCAACAAGCACGCCTAACGTGTACAGGTAGCTATATGATCACGCGCTTCTGCATTCTTATAAGCATGTGCATAAATATGTTCCTTTAGTCCTACATGAGGCATTAGATAAGCGTCACAGTGACCATGCATCAACGTACATGCTATTCTTCCATGCGTCTGTTCCAAGACCTCAATTATATCAAAAAGTTGGAAACCTTCCCCAATGAGTTGACATTTTTTTAGTACAAAAACGCAGGACCTCGTCACGTGATAGCTGACATAAAAACCAAAATATTCTGAACTTCTGATGCAGTTCTACTTAAAAAATTATAGTTCCTTCGTACAATTTGGTTCAATTACATCAGATGGAAGAACAGTTAGTGGTAATGAAAGGCATCATGTGGATAGCTCCTCCTTACAATTCGATTTCATTTTACCAGGTGAAAGAACAGTTATAATCAAATAGTAAGAAGGAACTACGAGTACCATATTAACAGATCCGTACTTTTTTATTCAATTCAGGTGAGAAAACAACAGAAGATAATGAATAGCATCCTGTGCATCGTTCTTCCCTACAATTTGATTTAATTTGATCAGGTGAATGAACAGTTACAAATAATGGATGACATCATAAAGCGGTTGGTCACTGGTCTTGAGGAGGACAACTTACTGGACTGTGTGAACTTGATCCTGGTGTCAGACCACGGCATGGCTGCTGGGGGAGAGAACTGGGCTATCAAACTCAAAGACTACATCGAGGACTCGACTGAGTTGGCCAGCTCCTATACTGGAACATTCACCAGGATATCCCTGGGAGACAGTAGTAAAGGTTTGTCGTAAATAATGAAAAATGAGAAGTCGTCACTGTGTTTTCCCTGAGAGAGAGTAGTAAAAGTTTGTCGTAAATAATGGAAAATGAGAAGTCGTCACTGTGTTTTCCCTGAGAGAGAGTAGTAAAAGTTTGTCGTAAATAATGGAAAATGAGAAGTCGTCGCTGTGTCTTCCCTGAGAGAGAGTAGTGAAGGTCTGTCGTAAATAATGGAAAATGAGAAATTGCACAGTTTTGTCAATACCTTAGCCTTGTTACACGTAGGATTTTCTACTTTAATTTTCAGGGAAGAAAGTTGTTTGCCAAAGAGTTCAAGGATAAATATATAATAAATTAATATTTAATCTACACACTATGTACATTTACATTTTCTTCCAGTTAGGAGGGTATTCTTTTATCAATGATGGTTTCTTGCAAAGGGAAGGGTTTCCAGTACCCTGTTTCGTTGACAAAGGCCTACGATGGTGTAAGAATCCATGGTGTTTCAGGAAAGTGCTATCTTGCATAAACAAATACTATTTAGATACTAATATAGCCTCTCTAACACCAGAGCTTATTTTGCTTTCGAGCAGATGACTCAGCTATATGAATCATGAATTACTCGACAAGAGCTCGTGTTTAATCCTCGTAAGTGGTACCCCGAGTGCACTCAAAAAGTGAAGGGATAAATTATTGCCTTGATAGAAATAAGAAAATTTGCCAATATAAATGACGTTAGTAAGTCCTGAGAACAACAATGTGGCCAATAACGATTGTTTTTGCGTTCATGTTCTGTTCATGATTTCTTTACAGCTTGTCACTCATCTTCTTATAAATTTGATTATGATGTGAAAGTAAAATGCCGACTCAATGCATGATATATAATACACCAGGTCAAATTAAGAGATGTTGTACTAATGATAAAAAATAGTGATGGTTCAGTTCTTCATAATAGTGAAGCTCTTATGAAAAAATAGGCTCATTGCTACATTAAACAGTAATGAAACTATTGTATGTAAGTGTAGTAGAAAACTTACGACTGTGAAGCGCTTATATTCTGAGTAGCCCTGTTGGAACACAATGCTTTTATTTTCAATTTTAAAACATCTTTACAGACGCAAAAAACGATACAATGCAGAAACTTGCATGCAAGCGTTCAGATATGCGTGTCTACGAAAAGGAAGGACTGCCAAAACGTCTGCATTACTGCAACAACAACCGCATCGAAGATCTTCTGATCGAGCTGAACCCCGGCCGTGTGGCCGTACTGGATGAACCTGAACATTACAACAACGGCAATCATGGCTACGACAATTATTTCAGCACCATGAACGTGAGTATTGATCATCATATCGGAGTAAAAACTCCGATAACATCGAGCTGTCAGTCTTCATCTCTCTGTGATTCTTGAATCGTTATGGAAGTACAGCAATAGGTAGATTGTGCTCACACCAAATTTCAATCGCAACACTTTGTTTCAGATGTATCATTATTATTTAGTTCACTCTGTTGAACATGAGAGTGCCGTTGGATAGAAAGAACTGGCTAAAAAATAAAACTCTAAACAGTCTATTTTATTGAATTGTATTTCAATTTATTAAATGTCCTTATTGATGGCACTAGAGTGAGTCTTGCTCCATTAATGCTAACCATTATATATATATATATATATATATATATATATATAACATTTACCAGACGACAGCAGTTGATCCTTGTTAAGTAAATATAACCAGTCACTCATTATTTCTTCGTCATGTGCACTACTTCATCAAATGGGTTTGGCAAATAATAATCATTCCTTACTTAAATTTGTAATGAATATCCATCGATGGGCTGCATTTGCTAGAAAATTTTACTACTTGAGTGGTCGAGGCCAGTATAATGACAACGCTAATTTTGTCCGTTTAATCTATGCAATTTGTAATCGATTTTAACCTGACTGGTTACTGGCATCGACTGGAATGTGGTGCATGAGAGTCACCTCACAAAACCAAAAACTGGAAAAGACTGAAAATATTTGGTGACCGTACAGTGGAAACTCAAATTGCTCTGTCTGTTAAATGACTGTTCTGCCAATGTGTTGTTATTTGGTTTTTGAATTATTTATTTCCCTTCTAGCATAAGTGAATGAACAGCCACAGACGTTTGTTGAGAACATTATGAGAAGTAGGACTACTTCAATTTCAGTGTCTACTTATGTCGAACTTTTAAACTACATAATCGCTTACGGATGTTCTAATTAAATTTCCAGAGTACATGTATAATGAATACGAAAATACTCTGAGTCTAATTCATTGGTTTTCATAGGCTCTCTTCGTTGCGCGAGGCCCAGGCTTCAAGTCTGGAGTGGTGACTCGGCCATTCCAAAACTTTCAACTCTACAACATGATGTGTCACTTGACGGGAGTCCCTCCTGAGCCTAACAACGGGACCATGGGTGCCCTCAACGACATCCTCAATGACCCTGGTCCCATTGAAGACTTAGTCAAGGTACGTAAGTTAGTGTCTTATGACGCGGTAGAGCCCCACTGGTCTGGTCTATCTAACGGTTTTTCTAAGGCACTGACCGTGGTTTGCCCTCCAAATTTATATGAAGTCCCATTCACGAGCAAGCTCTAAATTTTGGAAATATTTTTACATGGAAAGTTACGAAGAGCCAATGAGTACTCGTAACAGAAGTTTTCTTCTTTCCTATTCGTATAAGATTATGAGTTCTTTTTGTTTTCAGATTATATCAAATAATTGTATTACATAACTATTTAAAATTACTGCTTTGGTTCTTGGTTTAAATAGTCTATTTTTTCTTTCTCCAACTCTTTGAGTTGACCCCCTGTGTCACTTCTGCAATCTTTAAATACCTTGATTATGTTCCCATTATCTGGATCTGTTCTATTTTCCCTACAGAAAATCTTTGAGTTTAAGTACTACTTTCGACCAGCATATCAGTACGATAATAATTAAACTATTTTTCCAAATCAAGGCATAACAGATTCAACAGTATATATTGATTAGTTTGTGTGTGCACGAAATTACAGGTAGCTTTCTTACAACTTATATCCTACGGATATTGGACCTGAAGATTTACAACTCTGGTGTCCATACCTTACTTTACAGCTCACATAGGGCGTACCAAGTATGCGTAAAGTGAACCAATAAAACAGTTTCCAAAGTCATAATCTGTGTATCAGTGAGTACACATTTTCGGGTCCCACTGCTAGAAACGATCTCAAAACTGAAGAAATACATTTCGATCCGCAGGCAGAACGTCCTCTCGTGACAGTGTACCCAGATAAGGAGAAGATGCTGCAGCGCTTGGAAGTGCCTGGCTGTCCTGGAAAGCTCACTGCAGACGAGGTAGGACAACACTGTTACAAAAAATATACCTTTCATTTATTCCTTCATTAGAACAATGGTACTTTACTAGCAAGACTATCATAGTATTGTACTGCGAGTAGACCGTGTAACCTATGAAAGAAAGTTCTCATTTTATAAAATTATCGTTCTTGCTTCGAAGAAACACGTGTAAAACATGAATATTATTTAAATAAAGTAGCGTACTGAGATGGAAATTCGGGTATGCATTTTTTTACAGAATTTCATTGCTTATACTTATATATAACAAGCTTGGAAGCGTGATTATTGTCATCCAAACTACTTTTCTAGAACGCACAACTCTAGTTAGAGGAGCGTGATTGTGCTAGGTGACATAATAATAAATTAGGAGCGAGATCACCTTATTGTTTGCATAATACTTGTTAAATTTACAACCAAGGCTGTTGAGAATGTTCAGCATTTTATCAGTTTGTAGATGAATATTAGTGTCCCGATTTTGTATTGTGAACGAACGAATCATTTACTCAATTTACCTCATTTAGAACTTGTGCCTCATTTACTACATATGCCTCATTTACTGCATATGCCTCATTTACTGCATATGCCTCATTTACTGCATATGCCTCATTTACTGCATATGCCCCATTTACTACATATGCATCATTTACTGCATATGCCTCATTTACTGCATATGCCTCATTTATTATAAATACTCCACTTACTACTTACACTTCATTTATTACGTATGCCTCTTCACTCCGTATCAGACAGACTTGACGTACTGCAGGCGTTTATATGCCACAGTATTAGAATTACCAATGAAGATGTTGTACTTACATCGAGAAATAGCGAAATGTTTTGTCTGTTTGGATATTCCTGTATTGGAGAAAATGCAGCAAGAAGGGGCTGTGCATGAGGGTTTCTGCAAGACGGATTGGCGAGGGCTATGAGAGTACTTGGGCGAACCAGTTTATTACTTTGAACCGGGGACTACACTGTTTTCTACTGGGAACTACATTGCAGAAATAAGTGCATGGGCTGTGTGCAGGAATGGCTGGATGTCCTGGACTACACTACAGAAGAACAGGAGGTGCTGGAAGCAAAACACGCGCCCTGGGGGCTGCCGCAGGTGCTGAATAAAGACGCTCATATGCTACTCCTGCACCAGCCCGACCATGTGACTGGTGAGTATGTACCGTATTTCACGGCATATAGGACGCACTTTTTCCTAAAATTTTGGCTCAAAAAATCACCCTACGTCTTATACATCGTAGGTGTTTTTTTCATGAATCTCACCTTGTGAAATGAGGATGCGTCTTATACGCCCGTGTGTCTTATATGCCGGCAAATACGGTAGGTCTTCTGTGGTGTCTGTCGCCTCGTTGAACTGATTTCCTTTAACCCTTTAGCGACGAATTTATTTTTCTAGTTTCTACGTTTAAGCTCACAAAGACCGTCTGTACACTGATGCAATGAAGCACGCTGAGAGCCAGGCAGCCAAAATAACGACGCTGTATGATGCCGCCGCATTTAAACCTAGTAGCAACCTCATATTGCTCACATATAATATAATTTTAACATAATTAGCATTTTTTCTGATGTTCCCCGTGAGTGCCATACGGCGGTAGAGGGTTAAATCGACTAACAATCTGAGGAAACTGTCCGCCGTATTGGCTGTTTTTTTAGATTAAAAGCACTGACACTATTTGTGTTCGCCAGATCAGTTTTAGCTTGTATTTCACACCTTTTCTGGGTATTAATTTTTTCATAAAACGTTTGTAGTTTGTTTTAAACAACGCGTTACTTCTACTTAGCTTATTCCAGTTAGATGTGAAATAATCCATCACTTCAAGCCGCCCTTCTTCTTCTGCTGTATTTCATGAAAAACGTAAACGTACAAAATCCAAAAGTAAACATCGATTTTCATAAACTATCACTTATATGTTAACTGTATACTGGCAGTAAATATTTACTTTGACACGGTAGAGCTTACCATAAGTTTATGGCACGGTAGAGCGTACCATAAGTTTATGGCCCGGTAGAGCGTACGACAAGTTTATGGCACGATTGAGCGTACGATAAGTTTACGACAGTGTAAAGCGTACGTTAAGTTTATGGTACGGTAAAGCGTACGATAAGTTTACGGTACGTTAGGTTTCTATGCACTTTGTTGCACGATCACCAGCTTGGTCGACTGGTGAGCGAATCTGCTTGCGAGCGGAAAGACCCGGGTTCGAATCCCGCTGCCGACATGGTTGACGCGGCTAGAAATACGGCATGGGACTTGGGTAAACAACCGAATAATTATCGAAGTAATTATACGATCCAAGAATGGGCCAGAAGGTTCGTTCCTATAGCCTCATTCTATTCTATTCTATCCATAACTAGATCAATTGTAAGGTATCAAACTTTTTACAAACTGTTTTTGCTTTAGCAGCTCTAGCCCGCACTTGCTTACCATGTTCCCTAGTAAGGCACTAGCAGTGGGCGGCACATTTTGATTTGCTCTGAGTTTGTTTCAAGTTGAGGTGAAAACTCTACAAAGCTATGAAAAATTAATTGCATTCCTGTCGCAAGACTTCAATGTTAATTTTCCGGAACATAAGAATACAATTGTATGAAAGAAATCCACGCTTGTAAAGTGATTTTAACGACTGCAGAATAATATTTTAGTGTTTCACTTGAGTGCTTTTATTACCTTGATTTTTGTGTAAAAAACTTAAGATAGAATGCAAAGTTCATCAATAATTAAAAGTGCATGGACATAGTTTCCATTGTAAATACTAACGGAAGAAGAAGACTCCCCAAATGCTAGGAGTAATGTAAATAATACACAATGGTCTTATTTCTCAATAAAAAGGGGAAAAATATTTCATTAAGATTAAACAAGTATATTACTTTCAAAAGGAGAAGCTCTTCATTTCCGTGTCTAAGGCTTCGAGATTACGTAGAGCACCAGCCTAAGCATATGTGTGAGGACTAGGTAGCTCTTGACTTTTAGCGTTGCTGAACTCTATGGAACTCCTGCAACAGCGTGACACGGTCTCAAGTTTTGCAATTTGCCACCCTTCAATACACGTCAAGCGCACGTCAGCCTTCATGCAGGTAGCTACGTGGAAACAAAAGCTACTTTTTCTACGAGAAAGTAACCAAAAGAGCAAGCCATGCAGTAAAAGAAGCTGTACCACAAAGAAATATTCCCAGTTACCGGCTTTTATCTGACCAGTGAATTAATCACAGTACTATCTAACTCGAAATTTCCTCATTTTCTGGTGTGTGACTCGAACATCAAACTATCAACTGTAAATTACAGTAGTAACGTTCAGTTATGGTCCAATCTAAACTTATATTTTTGCTCGCTAGCGTTACTAAGAATTAAACTTAAGATAGCAGCTGAGAAATTTCAAATATTATGATGTAGAGAATCAAATTTTCTATGTTAACGTTGTAAATTTGCAATTTCAAACTCAGAGGCTTACAAGCCAATGATTCTAAGCTCCTGATAATTATCAGATTGGATACCGCTGGTGCTTAGGGTATGAATGAAAAATATTGTACCCGTTCTCATCAAAAAATTCTCGTCTATAAAGGTTTTTTCCAATCCGATACTGAGAGATAAAATAGAATAACATATAATAAAGCAATAGAAATGAGCCGTTTAGCCCATTCTTGGGTTGCTACCTAAGTCCCATGCCATAGAAATAACCCTTAAACTCATGGCAAAACCAGTTTCTCCCACCAGTTTATGCTAAAAAAATTTCAGGTTATTCTACGTCTTGGAAGACTCCCTTATGGGCGAGCTTCACCCTCAGAGGCGCGCCAGGGGGCACCCCACAAAGTGACTGGATCAGTGATGTCAGATTGAACGAGAATATCACTCCCAACTGCGAGCAGTATGACATCCTGAGCAATGCTATTCAGGTGCCTCTCTTTTATCCAGGTGAGTGTAATTGAACTAAAAAGTGAATGATTCGTAGACACTTTGAGGTATAGTTTGCTTCACTACTCACTGAGTTAGAAAATGCATTAAGGTAAATCCCTTCTTTTTATGTTCGTCTGCCAAGGCGCTAGCGTGACTCCACGATATTACGAAAGCGTAGCCTCTACACTTTCAAATGCACTTGCCTGTGCTGTCGATTACTTTAGTGATTATTTTAGCAGCATTAAATACAGCTTAATGAAATTTTATACCTGTCTCTTTCACAACTATTGAAGATTTCTTCTAGCAATTTCGCTTCTACGCTTTCTTTATTCATGATGTTCTTTTTTTTAGGTTTCTCGTCGAACTCTTCACTCGCCAAGATCCCGTACATGGTGAGCAACGCTGTTCCATCAACTACTCAGCAACAGAAACACTGGCAGGACCTCATGGGCCGCTTGGTGATGAAATGGCTTGTTGGTGGGAACCTCAACCTCGTTGTGGGTCCTGTGTTCGACCTCGACTCTGACTCGAATGCTGATCCTTTCAGTAGCACTGAGTAAGTGTGTTCTATTAAATTCATGAAGGTAAATTTAAAGTTGCTCTATGGAATAAACATGTCATCCAACACCGCAAGCTTTCGAATTCATAAGGTTACTTTCAAAGTTGTTCTATTGTATGTCTTCCAAAACCGCAAAACAGACGTGTGTAAGATTGGCTGTCTTACTTTCACCATTAAGCGGACATCATATTGCATCTCTTCTTTCTTGGTCTGACCATACTATTGCAAATGGATCAAAGAACATCTGAATCTATAAATATATAATTAGAGGCCTATTTTGTTCGATATATTTTTCGTTAAGAAAAATAAGTTTTTTCGTAATCATCTCAAACCTGGTTGCCCAAAGCATAGCGCTCTGCAATAATTCGTGGGTACATTAATAGGCAATGAACTTATACTAGTATTATATGAATTCTAAATACGTCTCTAGGCGTTTAAAAATGTGTAAAAATATTTATAATAATGAGTACTGACACTTTGATACCCAGCTTCTCCCTAAAAAATATATATCTGTATCCTAAAAATTCTAATAACTTTCAAAAGTTAACTCATTCCAACAACTAATCGACTAGAATCACGAGTCAGTCTTAGCCTGAAAACGGAATATTTCTACGTTTTAATCAGAAGTTACCCGGTGCGTCCATCCGACCTGTTCGCTATGGTGACCCGCTGCACAACTGGTGTCAACATGACTGACTGCAAACAGGAACATATCGACACCCGGGTTTTCATCTTTCCCACTGAAGTCCTCCTTGAAAATTGTATGGTAAGTGGCCATTGGTGTTTCGGAGTATCAATTTTACCTATTCATCAACTCGAATTATGGTAGAATACCTGATAATTTCTGGTGACATGAGAGACAATTTATGGGTTGGAGATTTGTGTACACACTGGAAACAAACAAACAAACAAACAATCTTTATTTCCAATCGAGTACACAGTAGATAGACATTAGTACATTGGTTTTTCAAATTCTTAAGGTTAACATTCTAAGAGTAAGGGTGATGGTGAGCTCCATGCGACGATTCCGGGAGGTTGATGGGCGTCTTCATGGGTGCTTAGCGGGTTGAGTGCACGGCGCGGCGTACGAGAAATAACTCGTGTCCATGGCCGGGTTCGAACCCGCGGTCTTTCTACATGAAGCAGAGACCCGATACAGAACACGGGCCGCAGACCACTCGACCACGGTGGCTGCGAAGTACCGTCCAGGTGATTCTTCGATAATTACCAATGTTTAATTTCTGAGTTACCTAATCCACAGAACTTTTTTGGAGCCGTGATTCTTAATACAATCTTTGATTTTCAGTTCAGAATAATATGTTTTGAAGTTCTTCAGTACAATTTTGTCAAAGTATGGTGTGCTTAGCGTATACTGATGGAGTGCCAATAATCGTGGAGTTTAATTCGCGCTTAGTAACGTTAAAGCTTCTACATAAAATTCAAGGTCAGAAACGCGGTCTCACAGAAGAAATAAAGATTTGAATGCGAAAAAACAATCAAGCCTCTTATATTGGCAATATAATCTCGTCATACAAAAGATTACCCTCCTAGTTTTGACGAAACTGACAAAATATGTATTAGTATTTATGTAATTTGATTCGGTGCCAAAGAAACTTAACGTAAATCTTGTAAAATGAATGCATTCCGAGTTTTACAGTCAGATCCTGCTTTCATCTTTGGTGCTTGTGAAACTATAGTTATCTCGGAATTGTTTCCTACTCTCTTCAGAAAGTGTACTAACTGGGAATATTCCTGAGTAAGTAGTGCATGCACCGTCAATTACTACAGTGTGTATGTAGAGCTTTTTCGACTTCATGAAATCGGTTATGGACATTCAATCGAGCCAAAGTTGTGTTCTGGTCATGCTACTACTCTAACTCGGGTACTACAAAAAATTCTAAATTTCAATGAGTAGTAATCTGCAAGTATGTTCTACAAGTGTCCAGAAAGTTCTAATTTAGTTACCAAATTTCTTATTTGTTCAAGGAATGCAATCACAAAACTGTAGAACTATTTTAGACGACTGAGATTCCCACAATTTCAGAAACTATTTTGAAATGTAGGAAAGGAATTACGGCACCCACCAAAGTTGCTCTATCCTAACAATTTGAAGCACTGACGACAAATGACGCATTATATCACAATATAACAGAAAACCTAATGATCCATGATACAATCTAGTAGATGACTAGGCAAGTAGTTGTTTTGCAGCCGAGCAGTACAAGTTTACTAGTAAATTATTCGAAGCATGTGTGCAGGAAGAAGACGAATATGCACGGAAGTTCAGCAGCACCGTGCAAGACTTGAGAACAGCCACGGGTTTAGCTTTCTTCCCTACCCTCGACGCTGTGCAGCGCGTACGGCTTGAGACCAGTGTGCACCAGACGCTGTGGTAATACAAGCAAGTGCTGTACACACTTGCGCGCTGTAAATAGAATTCAAAGTGCTGAATTATTTAAATATATAGTAATTTTAAACATGTGATTCTGTGTATTGTTAATTTCGTATGGGATTTCAAATAAAACTTAAGAAGTGGTCAAAATTGCTCATGAGTTTCTGTGATTGCTAGGGTAATTTTAAGATCCTCGGCGTTTACGCTGTCGGGATTGCTGCAACATTTATAGCCGCGCATTTCTTACTATAATTGAGTACGAAGAGAGCAAGACTCACGGTTTCAAGTAAATATTTGAGAAATACTAAATTCTCTAAGAGAGAAAATGAGAGAAGAGAAACTAAAAGTGAGAACGTAATTTTATTTCATTCACGCTTTACTTCCCAGTTAATATTTCCCAACATTAACTGTAAATGGGATTTTAAAATTTAGTTTATTTGAAATTTAATGTGGCTATAACAGTATTTATTGAAGTCTGGTGCTCTCGAGCAGCTTTTATTTTACACGTCCTACCTATTTTAAATTGAGTATAGGAAATGACATTTAGTTGACACAGTGTTTGTATCCCTCTTTTAAAGTAGGAAAAAATTAAGAAAACTTCATTTAAATTTCAAGTTTAATTATGAAGACCGATCTCTCTGAAAAGTTCCTGTATGGAGAATATGAAGTAAGGCATTAAAGTAAGATTTTAGCAGCGCTCCCGTATGGAAGTTTTGGCTATATCACCACGCAGCCCGCTTTGACTTGTCTCCACTCCCCTTGTTAAGAGCGTAATATCAAGGCAAGTTATTTGCATTAACATTCTTATTATTATTAGTTTTCTCGTAGTCAATGCGCAAGATACACGATGTCATCTAGCGTCCTATATAATAACTATACTCATAATAGAAGTACATAAATTAACTTCATTAAAACCCAGGTTCAGAAGTTCCCCCTATTCGTTTGCTGGATGTGCGTCCACCTTCTGCAGACCAGATGGTGAATTCAGCTGGTCTATTGTTGAAGGTTTTTCTTAAACTTCCCTCATTACGTTTCAGATTTTGGAACGGATCTAAAAATAAGCCTGAAATTAATAATTCCCAAATGCTTCAAAGCGGCAAACATCTTAAGTTTAAGTTTGTTCGCCATCTTACGGGAGTTAAAGTAAATTGTACTGTAGCCTATAGTGTAATCATAGATTATATTGATGCGATTCCTATCTACCAGTCAACGTCCATTTCCATCCCGCAAACATTTTCGCTCTCAATCATGTGTACCTAGAGGCCACTCTGCCGTAACATTCATTCTTCTCTTTCATTCATTGGCAGCTAGTTTAAATTGGAACCAAGAATTCAAGTCTAGAAGGAGCAATTCAAAGTTAATGCTGCACGTCGAAATTTTAGTTTTTCCACCTGTAAATGTCAATACGTTGATTATGCACACACAGAATTTTAATTGTTCGAATGATATTTTTTATTGTAATGGTGAAATGAATTAAGAAAGAGACCAAACTAAACAATTGTTTTGTGATGGAGCATAAGAAATATGTATGTATTGGTTTTGAGTGGTTTGTATTGAGTGGTTTTGAAATCATAACGTTATCTTTTGACCAGGCCACTCTCGTGTAAGTGTAACCTCATAAGGGTTCGAGTTCATGCCTACTTATGATGGCTGAGTGATGAGTCGTCGAGAATTTCGCATCTAAAACGTAAGTTACAGAACTTGATGATTGGGATAATAAATTATTACTAACTGCCTTGTATTCGTATCTTAATTTTCATAGGAATGATGGAAATGTGAATCTCTAATTTAACTAAATTTAAAATTGGTCTACGTATCCTAAACACGACACCAGAAACCCAGTTACAATGTGATAAACAGCATAATTTCGATTCGGATGAAGTCAATGCAGGTATATCAGTCTGTAATGCCGAGATGCGACGGTTGTATCATGTGTACATATTTCAATATATTCTATAATTCAAAAAACTTTTTCAATTTTGGGAAAATGTCGATTGTCGTTTAATCTACAAGAATTTGGGATGAATTTAAATAGATTGTGCGTAATCCACGAAAAACTCGATAAAAATGTACATGGAGAATTGACTACCAACTTGTGTGTAACTTCTGTTTATTGTAGTGTTCTATAGAAATTTGCAAAAATAAACTTCTCCATTCCGGACCTGTTCACTTGATAAATAATCCATTGCTTATTCGTCGTTATGCAAATGCACCAACTATGCATGTGAACGCAGGACTAAGATGTGCTTAAAGTTCAGTTTTTGCCTGTAACGTTTTTTCTTCGTTAACGAGGGAAAAAAATTATTCAGTCTTTACTGGCTTGTTTGTACAATGAAATTGCATACATACTTGAGTGTGAGTGATTTATTATACACTTTTGCCATCGAAAATTCATCTTGCCTTTAAAATACGTGCTAAATTACTAACATCTTATGACTGGTCGCTCCATGCAGAGCTTCTCGTTGATAAAATTTAGAGCACCAATACAACTAGAAAAATTTTTACTTTCATCGCCAGTGTTTAGTTTAGTTTTTCATCAAATTTTGGAACACATTAAGCTAATTAATGAATATTCTTCTTCTATTGAGCTCAAATAATAAGTTGACATAAAATAGGTCAAGATGTCTGCATAATCCGAAGAACTACTGTTGGAACATCGGTTTTGTTCTCTGGGGGCTGACTAGTCACGGTCATAACTAGTTTGCTCAGGAGAGACTGCGTGCAGAAATTAAAATCTACTGCTAAGATGTTACTATAAATCTAGGTTAGGCTGATACGCTAATGCATATTAAATTTCGGTAATCTATTGGGTTATCCGGAAAGTTCGTGACGATTCTTAATAGTTCATCTTTCGACTTGTTAAGAACATAATTGAGTTTGGAGAGTAAAATTTGACTACACCTCCATTTAGAGCACACCTGATGCTTTTCTATTTCCATGGAGGAAAAATCCATCGCAAGCAACCAAAGAAATACACGACTCTACAGTGATCCATCAGGCTAATGCCAGACCACACGTTTCTTTCGAAACCTGTCAAAAATTGCTGCAGCTTGGCTGGGATGTGTAATCCCACCTTCCATATTCGCCAGATATGGCTCCTTCTGATGATCATTTATTCCGGTCTTAGCAGAATAGTTTTAATGGTAAAAGTTATAATTTTTTGGATGACCTAAAAAGATACCCTGATGAATTCTTTGGCATGAAACCACCTCAATTCTGCGATGAGAGTATTTTCTAGTCAAAAGAAAGATGGAAACGCTTTGTGCAACAAAATGGTTCATATTTGGTTGATTAAAAATGTATTGGCTTTTATAGATATATCAAACTTTTTCTCTCCCTAAAAATCGGCATGAACTTTCCGGACAACCTGACAGATATCGTCTTTATTAACAATTTCAACCAAAATGCAGGACAAAACTGCTTTTGCACAAAGAAAAAAAATAGGACAAAAAATTTAGCCTTTCAATATATTGCGTTCATTTCTCGCGTAGAAAATGTCAGAAGCTTCTAATTTTAGGTGTACAATTCGAGAAGATTTAAGCAATAGCAAATCAAATTTCCCACACCCATGATTTTTACGCAACTGAAGCTGAACTCCTAAGCCTCACTAGGTATTTTTATGAATTTCCACCTCACAAAGGCAAAAAAAGAAGTTTTATTAGACTCACGTTTTAGCCTAGGAAGGTTAAAGAGGTCCAGAGTAAAGGAATAATTTATGTATTCCGTAAAGACATATAAATAAACGGAGAAGGTTAGCTACACCAAACAATGTTTTACATTTAAACGTACAACACTTACACAGCAAACCTGAGTTTCATACAAAAACTTAACTATCTACAATCTCTTAATATTAATTCAGATCTACATAAGAGAATTTTTTCTTATGGATGATCTAGTCCACTAAACGATGGTCTAATCTCGAATTAATAAAAGTAACTACTTAATAAAAATTTCCCTGTACCCTGGGTTGATAGTTCTGCAGTTTGTGATGCAACACAATTGCAATGGAAATTATTGAACTAAGAAAAAACTGTTCCCAGGGTTACACTCCACCACAGTTATGAGAAGATTTTCAGGGGGAAATCGAGAATGAGAAATCAAGAAACAGAAGTTTCAGCACAGGTAAACGAAGAAATAAACCAAAGCATAGATATTAAGGCTCACTCTCAAACACAGACGACAGAATAAAACACACAAGGTCCCCAGCACGTTTTAACCTGTGAGCATTGCTCGCTAACAGATAAAAAATTAAATAGCTTGTATAAAAGAAAAAAGCATACTAAAATGATCAAAAGCGACCTCGTTAACCGAACTTGTATTAAACTTGCATCATCATCCACTCTTTCGACCATCTGGACGACCAGCATGAGCAGTGCCTTAAAAAAGGTATAATTTTTGTCCTTCGCTAGCTTTAGCGTAAGAAAGTAAAGCGGTAACAAAAATTCTACTACAAGAAGTCTGTTGCACAGCAAGCAGGCTTCTACCAAGAGATGAAGACAACGAAAAAATGAGTCAAGAACTTAACTCACAGAAGGCTTTCGTAACAAGATTGTCGATTCTGTCGAGGGTAGCTGGAGATGCCACTGAGGAGTCCGAATTCCCCAAAGTGCATTGACGAGTACAGGTATAACACCAGCGTATCTCCTCATCCCAGGTTTCTAGTTAATATAATCTAACGTATGACTCGATATAACTAACATTCTTCCTTCACTAAACGTGAATCAAAATCAACTGCACAGACAAGGTATAAGCAATATTGACAAGGATGCACTGCTGTGGCCACTCCACTGCAGTACAGATATGTTTAGGAAAACCCATAAATAAGCATCAATGAATGCCGTCATACGTAGATTACAATTGTTTTCCTATGCACATTATGTACAAAAATATATAATCGCTATTTGAGAGTACATCAGAAAAACATAATGAGAATTTTAGACCTCTTGCCTTTTCCAGGTATTTTATCAACTGCAAAAACCAACAAAGAGAATATCAAACTGAGCCGCACGAATCCTGGAATGTACAACTCTAGTACAACATGTAGCTGTACAACATGATACTTCCGGTACTCTATGCCTCACCATAGGGGCTTACAGTAACTTTTTGCTGTGCTTCAATGCATCAAGACTCACCTCATGAAAAAAAGCAACAGTTTTTTAATCAAATAAAAAACTCGTACTTCCGAGACTAAAACAATGCAGTTTAGTTAATAGAACAAGCTCATATTTTAATGTGTTGGGCTTGTGCAGCATCAGTGACCCTGTTGATGCTGAGGTTGACATTAGCAATGTCGGCAAGCGCTCGACTGATCTCACCCAGAAGTGCCTCTCCACGCTCCACGTCTCTGAGCAGCCTGTTCGCGGCTTCCTCTCCGCACGCCTCCAGTTCCCGCATGCTGTTTGTCTGGTGAGTACAACCACAGTAGACGACACTTGACCTATATTACTTCTGGTCACAAGAATTTTGTAAACAAATGGAGAGATTTTTTTTAAAGTACATCTTAAATTACTGTCATGTTGTTTCTAGTAAATAGACGGAGAGTTTAGAGTTGGTTTGGGTTTTAGATGTAACTTGCAATATCGTATATTGGTCATACAGCCTTAAGCATCACTGTTGTCTGCAACTACATCTTCCCCTTGCAGGTGAGTAACTAATCATAATACAAATAACATCTACTCCATAAAAACATTTCTATAGCTGGCTATATTTCATTGAGTATTTATAAATTCCTAATTCCATTCAATAATCAAGTACCTACTTTTTGTTGGACAATTATAGAACAATAATTAGAGCATTATTTCAATCAACCTATGCCTTCAATGATCATCAAAGAAACAGTCACCAGATGACGACTATTCAATAATCATCCCTAAGTTAGGAGTTGCCTACCACTTCTGTAATTAACTGATTACTGTTAAAACACTCATTAATCACATCAATTATCCTAGCTCATGTTCATGAAATCATTTTGCAACAAAAACTATAATATTAAAAAAAATCAGTGTGGGAACTAATTTCTGCATTAATATGGGCATAAAGCCCATGATGGTTTGTATACTTCCTGGTGTAACATAAATTTAGCAACCATTTTTGGGACCACAAAACATCATCCATTAAAACTCAAGTAGTAATTCAAAAATAAAATGTAACTTACACTAACCTGGAGCTCAGCACAAGATTCTTCAGATGGTAGTGAATCAATTAAAACATCGATGTCTTTTGCATTACGAGCTATAAGGGTAGCAAACATCTTCTTGTGATCTGTTGGAAGGAGAACATAAAAATGAAATATTTTTGCAAGGTAATAAAGCAAGCACATAGAGATTATTTAAAATACCTGAGAGTTCAAAGTACTTGGAGTGTTTTACCACCAGTTGTTTCAAAGCATTTCATGTTACTGGATATCTCAGAGAAATACAAAATCATGTACTGTTTCAGGCTGATGATATTTGTAACACCCAAAACATTGCATTTTAACTTCAAATAGTTTTCTCAGTAATGAATTAGAAACTTGAACAAAAAACAAAAATGACAATTGAAGGAAACAGAAATTAAAACAAACACTTGTAAGAAATGCAGCAGACAAAATGTTAGCTACCTTCATGACAAACTACGGTAAATAGATACAGAAACAATCAAACCCCCAATCAACTGCATTAAAGAGTTGGTTATTCATAGTTTCTGCAAATTATTGACACCTATGAAAAGCACTGAATCCTTAGGACATGGTGATCAAGATTGAATATAATACACATGGCAAAATTAATATTTTGTTCAGTAGCTTCAAAAACTCATACAATAACTGTAAAGGAAAATCAACAAGTTGTTATGCTACCTAAAATAAAATGTGAACACCAAAATAACACGCACAAGGAGAATATACATTAACATGAGATAGAAAAAGTAGCCAAAAAATAATTATAACATCAAATCAAAATACACTTGATGAAGACCACAACTGGAAATATAGTTTTAAAATAAAAATTTCAGTTGAAAATATTTTCTTGAGAAAGAAATGAAGAAATTTCTTACCATAAACACCTTCAGTTTGGGAAGGAGTTTTGCTATTCTTGTCAAAATTGGGAAAAGGAGCAGGAGGTGCATTTTGGAAGAGGATACCGATGGCATTACATAGGTTTTCGGCTTGCTGAAAGAAAATTACGTTAATGAGATAACAAGATATTTGATAAATCTTCTAGTCACTGATTATCAAGATATATATTCATCGAATAAATTAATAGCCACTTACACAGTCTACTTGAAAAATCAACATTAGAAATATGTTACATGTATAGATTATGAACAAAAAATAAATGAAAAATTGTGTCAAAAACTGTATAAGATGCTAGCTTATACAATATGTTGCACAACAATACCTGATTCACAGCATCCTGTAGTTGAGAAAGTCTGTCTGCCATGATCAATAACTCTGTAAGAAAATCTTTATAAAAACAATCCCAAGTCAAATTCTATAGCTAACACAGGAGATAAACACATGAATTACATAAATTAATCCCATGCCTGTCTTTGAGAATAAACTATTAAGAAATTAAATGAAATAATTTATTATGCAAATATTTCTTTAAGCAAAATGACTTTCAGTCATTTAAAAAAAAACACATTTAATAGAAATCAACTTGACTAAATTAACTAGAACTTGAGTATTGAAAATTTAAGGTATACATTCAAATATATCGATACTTTCTTTAGAAAAATAATAAATAGAGAGTACTAGCAAGATTCTATGGCACTTTTTTCACAAATAATGACAAAGGATTCTTTGTTACCCTAAATGAATTTAAATTAAACTGACATATATAACACTAAATTTATAATAACTTCTTAACAAGTAGAGTAAACACCAAAATTAATGAGAAACCCCTGTACCACTACATATACAATCAGAATAGGAACTGCAAAGGATGTTGGAGATTGGGGATGGATACAGTAGAGATTTTAAGGTGAAATTTGGAGGAAATAAAAGTAAAGTCACGGTTATAAATGGTGACGAGACTGACAGAGATAGAGAGTGGAATATTGGAGAAGTTATGATAAGCAGAACTAAGGAATATAAGTACCTGGGATGTATGTTGAGTGAAGATGGATATGCAAGAGCAAAAGGTGACAAAGTGGTAAAAACTATGCAGTAATGGGAAAGACTAAGCAGTGAGGACAAATATAGAGCAAATAGGTATGAAGGTGTCATAGGAACTTGGAAGTATGTTGCTGTACCTAGCAAATGTTTGCCATGAATGTTATGGCATGGAATAGAGGAGACCTAGAAAAGTTGGAGGGGCTGCAGAATAGGGTAGGGTGTTTGGCATTAGGCACCCCAAAATGGATGGCTGTAGAAGCTATTAGAGGGAATCTAGGGTGGAGTCTGTTTTCTGAAAGAATGGTAAAGGCTGTGTAGAACTATAAGGTAAAAATTGAGCAAATGAAGAATAAAAGGTGGGTTAGAGACTGTTCATGTTAGAATTTAAAGACCTATGGATGATTGGTTATTGATAGGTTGTGGAGGTAAAGGACTGGAGTGGGATTGCAATAAGTAGAAGAAAGAAATTGAAAAACTAACAAAAGAGTATGGTCTGAACAAATGGAAGTGCAATACAAATAGGAAAACTACTTTAATTTTGTATGCCAGTAAGAATGTACCAAGGTTTGAAATGTTTTATGACTGAAGTTTTGGCAGCCAACTCTTGTTTTCCATCAGATGTAAGGCATTAGCTGTAAATAGGTATACATGGAGGTGGAACGAGAATACAAGGTTATGTCTGCAGTGTAACAGAGGAGTAGAGGAAACAGTTGAACATCTAGTCTTAGAACGTAGTAAATATGAACATGAGCAAGAGCCTTATGGATGTGATCCATGAGCAGTATGGAAAGAACAAGTGGAATGCAGGGTGTGTTGAAGAGGACTCTGGTATGAGATATCTTGTGGGGCTGGATGAGGAATGTAACATGACTGTCATGGATGAGATGAAGTATTTCTTGGTGCATGCATGGAGTAAGCAATATTGATGTTGATTGGTCAGTTTCTTTAAGTGTGACTACCTGCAAAGCATTGTGTGTGTGTGTGTGTGTGTGTTGAAGAGAATTGGAGGCCATTACAAAGACCCAGCCAAATGCTAGCACTAAAATCTAAGCCTAAGTCTATACCAAAATGTTTGTACCAATAACTACACTGGGACATCTCATGTAAAAATTAAAGTAAAGTTAATATTATATTCCTTGTTTAACTACTGCAGGCAATTAAAGTTGAGAATTTAACTAAATAATAGTATACATACCATCATCAGCAAATAAATTTAATAACTAAATTATTAAACTTCTTAAAAATAATTCTTGTCATTAGTCTACTAACACATATAAATTTTGTGCTAAAAATAATGAACACTGACCCCAACACAACAGCAAGCTTTTAGCAATCAACACTATGTAGTTTTTAAGTTTTGAGCTCAAATGTACATCACTTAAATCCCATTTTCATTATACTCATACATTTACTTTAAATAGAACAATACAATTTTTGGAATAATTTTATATATTTGTGAGACACATAGAGCCTACCATTTTGTGTGTGATGTAAATAAACGTCTTTCTTATTCTCGTATTTTTCTATTCGATTTCATCATTTCATAGAACAAAAATTTAAAACGTCAACGTGAGAAATCACTGACTTGTGCACCAGACGTGCAAAATAAGGATATCCTTGATAATATTTCATGAGCACTCACTGAAAAGAAGCTTATGAAGAAACTTTATTGCCGATTAAGTATATAATACAGATAAATTCGATTTTCAATTCTTAATATTAACATCTTAAGAGTATCGGTGATGTTTCAAGCAATAATTCCCATCCTCTGTGCTGCAACTTTAACGTGATGAATGTGTAGCCTTTTAGGGTCACGAGTTTAGAGTCACCACTTTAGGGAACATGTTATTTTTCTGTAGTGATTATTTCGTGAGTGATGTTCTTCCAGGGAAGTGATACGATCAGCTTCGTAGCTTGCAGATTTATTCATGAACACGGTCGCAATTAAAACAGCAATTGGGGCCAAGATCGTAGACCAAAACTGAGAACTTGAAATCAGTAAAACCGAAGCTGGAACTGATACTGAATTGAGACCGAAACTGAAACCCGTCAGAGAGACTGAAAGCGCGAATGGAATTACTGCTCACTGGGTAACGGTTGCGAAAGAACTGACGGGCACTTAGCCTATAGATAGGCTCGTGGTTGACTATGGTGTTTTATAAACGAGGATTACAATTTGAAGTTGTAACTACAATTGAATTTTTAACTTTAAAATACTAGTTTCAAATGACATGAAACGTATAAAAAACTCCAAAAATATTACTAAAATACATTATATTTTTGTATCGAATCTAAGATCATTCTTAATTAATTACGATATTTCCGAGTCTCTACAGCCTTACCCCGGGTGCCCGGCGTTGCAGTTTGCTGGTTTTCCACCGCAAACAAAGCAAAAGAGCTACGCCTGCTACGGAAATCGAACACGGTTTTCCTGCATCGCGTCTTTACCACTCGCCACTATACCTTAGACTTAAACTTGAGGGCAGGTTTGGCTGGAGCCTTTGCCACGGATCCTCTTCAAAGTTACAGCACAGAGGACAAGGATCTCACTTGAAGCATCATTACTTCTCATAAGATTTTATAGATAAGCACCGTCACTACTCATAAGATGTTAACATTACGAATTTAAAACCTAATCTATATGTACTGTGTACTCTATTGGCAATAGGGTATATATTATTTTATTTATTTTACTGTAATTAAATGAGATCTAAAATATTACACAATGGATGTAAGCATTGAAGTCATTAACAAAAAAAAAGTTACCATTTCATATTATTCCATTTATTATCTTTTGCCTACTTCAAAAGGATTTATTTTTAGTATAAGCTATATAATGAGCAATAGACTATTAACTCCGCAGTTTTCTTACGTTTCGGTAGATTAGAGGCACTTATGCTGCTTAATACTAAATTTATAAAGAATCGACGTATCACCAGCTTGGTCGACTATCACGCAGTATCACCAGCTTGGTCGACTGGTGAGCGAATCTGCTTGCGAGCAGAAAGACCCGGGTTCGAATTCCGCTGCCGACATGATTGACGCGGCTAGAAATACGACATGGGACTTGGGTAAAACAACCGAATAATTATCGAAGTAATTATCTGACCCAAGAATGGGCCCAAAGGTTCGTTCCTATAGCCCCAATCTATTCTATTCTATTCTGTTATTTGGCCAGTATATCTATCTCGTCACAGTCTATCAATCGTTTCTAAAAAGACTGATCTGAATGCTAAAAACTGATTATATGATGGAAAACTTGGAAGCGATCTAATTTCCACAATTGCTTCTAAAATCTGTTAACAAAATATCCTTAGTTGTGGGAACAATAATTTCTTCTGAAACCAACACAAGAACCTTTCCTGTAATCCGTTTCTCTAGTCAAAAAAGTTTGGTAGTCAGTATATTCTTACTGTAGGAGCTAAATTTGACACAAACGAGTGAATTTTATTGCTTAAAATAATTTTTTACGTCAAGTGTGAACGACGTAACAATTTCCTTAGCTCTCTTATTGTAAAACAAAAAACAAAAACGTATATTTTCGAAAAAGTTGATAAAACGTATTAACTTGTATAGTGTAAATGTAACAAGCTGTCTTAAAGCTCATAAGCTCAGCTAACACATACATAATTTCTCTACTTCAACTCTGTATAAGGTGTATAAATTTTCGAGTTTATTAACACGTCAGTAAAGCGGGAAATAAATGTCTTCCAAAGTAATTTTTAGTCCGCTACTATCGTAGTATTGCCCCTTGAAGTCGAAATTTTTTATTTTAGGAATTGAATTCTCTTGGTGATTAAATATTCACTACAGTCTACACATATTTCGATGGAATTAATAACATCTATTGGCAATTTAGTAACACTGTGATGAACAAAAATGATTTTTGCTAGTGTAAAAACGTAAAATGCTTCCTTATAAATTTGAACAACGATGTCTGAGACGCTTGTTGTGCCTGCTGTTGTTACCAGCTGACCCAAAACAAATCTAAGACGGCAGCGAACGCCGCTTGGCTTGGTGACTGGGTACTGAGATTAATTCTTGCAAAAGCTTGGCGTTTTGTTGTGTAATGTCTAGCCAAGGCTGCGCACCACAGCCCAACAGTCATCGTTCTGGCAAGAAATTGCACATATTACAAAAACTTCATTTACGCCAGGTATTAATGACTCTGAATGAATGATTTCTGTTCATAGAAGTGTTCGAGTGTAAAGTCGAGTGCTAATTGTATTCCCCGAGAAGTATTAATTTAATAGATATTTTTGTTTTTATTGAATGTATAAACACTTTTCTGTGTAATTTTAATTTCATTTTAGTTTAGCAGTAATGAAAAAAGTATGAAAATTATAGCATGCATGTGTAATGAAACATATGAGGGGTTGAAGAAAACTTCTTACTTCTGTGCTGAGGAAATTATTACAATTGGATATATAAACAATGTTATTTGAAGTAAAGACATTTAAATTAATAGAAAAAACAAATTAAGAACTATATAGTTAAGGAAATTACATTTTGAATCATATAAATTACAGATGTTTAAGTCATAGCTGCATTATCATTAAATCTGAAAGAGTGTCAGTATGTGTGAGATTGACTTTATAAAACAATTCATTTAGTACATAACATCATACATGTTGGTGTTGCTCACAGTGTGTACTTTTAATACTGCTTTGACTAATGTCATTTTGTTTTCTATTGTTTTTAAGAAGGTGCAAAGCTTTTCAAACCCTATAGTTATGTTTCCTTCCCAAACTATAATTTATTTTCTTATATCTTAATATATGTGTTTTAGTTGTCAATATACATATGGCATTACTGTTGCAGATTAATGGTGAGCTGCGGAGGCACAGACGAGGGGCCAAGCTCCGGTTCTTTAATCAACTTCCTCCTAGACTGGCCTTCCCTCTTGCTCACCTAGCACCCTTGTCTGCATTGTCTGCTGGGTATGACCAAAGTCCTGCGATTATCAGTTGCATGCTCAATATATCTTATGAAAATTATACCTTTTGAGCTTGTCTCATCTTGTAATAAGACTTGAGACTAAAGTTTGGATGCTTGTAATTTAAAAATATTTGTTTGAAATGAGTTTTCTACACATAAGTCAATATTTGATAAGTAATGTATATTATATTACCATATGATGTGATGGAATATATTGTGGCTCTGGAACTTTTTAATATACAAAGCACTTCCTGTTTTTGCATCAGAAGGGCACCAGAAGTTATGAATGAATATAAGGAAAATTAGTTTTTGTACATGGCTGTCAGTTTATTCATATATTGAGCTTTCAATGGAAAAAAGTTATTGTAAATGCAAAGTGATAAGATGCTGGAGAAATAAATTAAAGATAATCTAAAGCAGAAGTGAATTGTTTTTAATCTTCATATTTGTTGGTATAAATGGATTAATATTTTAGGCTTTATGAGCTTCTTAGAAAGAATTGTGTGTATCAATGGAAAAATAAAGATATTACAATAAAGAGATTTAATGAGAGTGTAACTGCTTTGACATTCTTGTGTGTTATAAATATAGAGTTGGAGTTTGTGAATAATTCTGTAAGTACATATAAGAAGAAAGAAGGAAAGAAAGAAATATGCTAAAGGTGAAGTACATTCTTGTACTTTATTAGTTTGTATGAGTAGATATTGAATACATACACAAAAGATGATATATTGTTGAAAATTACTTTGATTAAAAAAGTAGTATTTTTTTTTAAGTTTTGATGGCAGTAAACAGCTTCTTGTTAAAAGCAAATGGATGGTATATGTAAAAGGAATAATGCTCAATTTGAATGTTGTATTAAACAGATATACATAGCATGTGTAAGAAAAGTGAAGTGTGAGGATGTAGATGAAATTATTGTAACATCTTTTGCAACACAGGAATCACAATGTATGAAGAAATAAGACTGCAAGTGACATTTAATATTGAAGAAAAAGTAGACCACTCTAACCTCAGGTGCTAGATTGTGCCTAACAATTCTAAATTATGTAGCTATGATGAATTAAGCCATTCTGGCCATGAATCCTAAAAATGAGTGCCTTCTAGTTTTTCATGAAAGAAAGAAATTGTGGTGTATTTTAAAAGTAAACAAATAATTCTTATTTGTATTTGAAGTGCTTCAATTGACTCGTGTTATATTCAACAGACACATATTCCTGGGCTTCACAAAATGTGGACAGTTTCTTCTGTCATACACCTACTCCTGTGATACAGATGATATCACCCTGCAGATCACTCACAGGTTTGTCATACACCTACTCCTGTGATACAGATGATATCATCCTGCAGATCACTCACAGGTTTGTCATACACCTACTCCTGTGGTACAGATGATATCACCCTGCAGATCACTCACAGGTTTGTGCTGCCAATGCTGCAGAATCTTTCAGTGAGCTCTGAGATATAGAATCACATTGGGTGATCTTATCTTCAATTAAATTACATTGTACCTATTTTATTTGTGCTTAAATTCATCATATAGTAATGTCTAGTATTGCACAATCAAAAAGTATGATATTCAATGACTTGAATAATAGAGCTATTCACATCAATGTTTTAACATTAAGATTTTTTGAGTATGTGACAGTTGACTTGAATCATTCTACTAAGCTCTTGCCCTTGTTGGAAATATTGTAGAAATGAAATACTCTTCAGTGTTTGAGAGCCTTTTTTCCTTAAGAAACAGCCACTAGTTGTCAGCAACATTTTTAATGACGTGGTAGCTGAAGTTTGATGAGCCCCAGACAAATTTAGCATCAGATGTACAGAATGTGTTTCTGCATTGTGGTGCTACTGCTGTTCAGTTTCCTCAGGTCTAGGTAAATGAGTGTAGTAAAAGTCATTATACATAAATCCTAAGAAAATCTTTTGAGACTTGTCACCCTTGACTGATATTGTGATAGGCTGCACCTTAATTACTTCATATATATAAGCTGTACTCTTGGTAGAAACATCAACCTGTTTATATTTTAATTCTATTACTTCATCTTAGAAGCTACAATGCTAATAATTGAAATATACTCGTAGTCTGGTTTGCTTACTTTCGATAGTTCATGACTTAATAGATTGATCTCTTGTGTTGTAGAGTACCTGTTGCAGTTAACATAGCCGGTAGCTCATCAGAGTTGTTCAAAATTTAGCATGCTATTGAAGGTTCAAACGGTTCGAAGGTTCTTAAAAGATTCAATTATGGGTATTCCCAAATTTAATTCAAATTAGAAATCTAGCATGTGCTGAGTATAGACTTTCACTCACAGCATCACTGCCAGTTAGTATTGTTCTAAAAAATATGCAAGAAATTGATTTTTGTACTTGAAAATACTTTCCATCTGACAACTGGACTCCTCTGATTCTGCCACAAACCTCACTGGGTACTTACTTGATTATATGTTCATTGACATTTCACCTCTACTGGGCGCTTACCTTTATCAAAAATGCATTGAGGTAGATGTTCAATCACTTTTGTTATCCTAAGATGCTCGTAACAATTTTTGTGGCCAGGTACCGGCTGCACTGGTGGCTTGTGGTGCCATACGCCACTCTCCGCAAGGTTGCCGAGGTTATGCTCTTTGGGGACCAGGACATCCCTGAGTACTCGTATGACAATCTTTCCATAACCATCTGCCAGTGGCCTAATGATCTCTCCAAGATTCTTGTGTATGGTTGCAGGTGAGTTGCATTCTCGTGAAAACCTCGTCAATTGGTACATTGAATGTGGAGTATGTAAAATGTGTCTAATACACTATGCAATTTTTACTCCTATTTAAAACGGCAGTCATAAGACCATGCGATTTAAGTTAATTGTCTTTATGATCTAAACATTTTTTTTACCTTTGTTGACGAAATGAAGGTATCTCACGAAGACAGGTTTTGTATTATTTTGTTGTAAAGTTTGCATTAAAAAACAATAATTTATCCATTGTCTAATGAAAACGTTCCAAGCTTATGGTATTCAGAGCAAAAGCGTGAGATGTTCGTTAATTTAGTAATGATGATGCCCGCAGTCTAGAAAAGGAGGCAGATGTGGGCTGCTTGGGCAACACCAGCAACCGCCGCTGCTATCTCACCATCACGGCCGTGCCTTCATTGGAGGGCTGCAAGGCGTGCTCTGCTGTTGCCACCTCCTATGAAGAAGAAGGTGAGCCTTCTATAGTTCTGCTCTCTCAGTTTGATACTAGTCGGTCGTGCATTGTTGCTTAATTAGTGCGTCTTGTGGATGTTTAACGCTTTTTGCACTACACAGATCCTTCATTACCAGCATCTTTTATTCTTTGAACAAAATTTTTATTAACACAATCCCACATTAGGCGTGCTGCAAACCTGGTGAGTGTGTGCTATTCAATTTTGTTCAAGAAAATTCTTTACTGTCTCTATTGTGCAATGCCACAAGCTTCTTGCTGGTGGGTACCTGAGGTCAAACTGAAGCTGTTTGGTTAAATTTCTTCACAACTCTATTAAATGTCAGAATATTTTGCACCTAACATGATGGTTAGGGAAAAATTTACCCTGAAGGGTCTTGGAACTTGTTTAATGCTCGGGAGCTGTTCGGATGTGAACATGATAGACGATGACTGTTGCTCAGTGAATGGAGAATTGTGTTTGTAACGACGACTGGGGCTGCGTACTTTGGCTATTTTTAAGGTATCACTTTCGAGATAAAATAATTTAATGTGGGAATTCTTACCACTTTGTATAAATGTCTGACATATGTGGTAGCATAGATCTCTTGTTTCATTACAGCGATCAAATATTTGGTATGAACTTTTGTTTTGATATTTTTATCTGTAGATCATACAGTATAAGATAAGAGTGATCATATACGTCAGTAAATGATCTCGTATACATTCCCTCTTTTTACAACTTGGATGTTTTAATAACAAACAACAAAGAAAGTACTTCTATAGATATCTAGTTCTTCTAGAAGAAGGAAGTACTTTTAAATATCTGACCGTTAAACGGCTTCTCAATTACACTTATCAGTCGGTTAGTTGCTCAATGAAGCAATTTTTTCAGTATTGTTCTTTGGCTTGAAGACAGGGACTAAGAGTGGATTCTAGATATACCTCTGTTAGTGAACTGTGCGATACTTTCGTTCAATTGGGTATTCCTCATTCTTACTTCTACTGTCTTAAGTTTATTTTTTATCTATGGTAGGAGTCCTTACCGCTTCTTACCTCAGTGAGTAGGCACGGACTGTTGCCTGTGCGTGAATATTGATGACTGTGAGTATGTCTGTTACTCATCCGTCTTCTACTTTACTCCTACTCTGATGTGTAATTGAGGTCTGCCGGCATGAGACTTGGGAAGTAACTTATAAGTGTACCACTAGACTTGTTCCTGTTGCCCATTTTCATTCTGTTCTACTCTACTCTATTCTATCCTATTCTATTCTTATTTTGTTTTATTCTTTTGTAATCTTTACAATTTCTTGTGGACACAGAAGTAGCGGAGCGTTGGAACACGTGCATACGTCTTAGTTGCCTGCGTCACGGCTACACAGTGCACACGAGTTTCGATATGGTGCCTCCCTACCCTCGCTTCCTCCCTTCGGTGCAGCTCAAGTATCGCGACTGGGTCGTGCTCAATGCGGGCAACTTTCTGCACGTGATCCGGGTATCCCTTGCGATGACATCCAGCGGCGCTCACAGCAGTAACGTCCTGATGGGCACCACCAACTGGACGGCACTGTACCAGGCGCGGCTGCAGGCACTCCAGCAGGCCAGCAGCCACCAGGCCTCCCCCAGGCTGATGGACGACCGCGGGACGAGCGACGCTGGATCGGGGGTCGTGGTAGAGATGCTGGAGAACGGCTTGTCAATGAGGGGTAGCAGCGCTGGTGTAGGCGTTGCTGCTTCTGCCACTGCAGTGGAAGTGTGTTGCAGCACCTCCATGGATGTTGGAGAAGAAAGTTCTGGCAGTGATTTAGAAAGCGATGGGTGTGCTGCACCTCAACGTGATAGGAGAGTTTTGACTGAGGCAGACAGAGAAAGAGAATGGCAAATTTTAATTAGTAATGTTCCTACTAAAACCCCTTCGTCAAGCTCGTATAATGTTAACAGTAGTGTTGTAGATACGGACAGTGCTAGTGATGTAGAAATTTGTGCCAATGATACTTCTAGTGCTAGTGATAGTTCTTTTTGTACAGTCAAAGATATTAGTGGAAGGTTCGATATGCTCAAACATGGTGATCTCATAGCGGAAAGTAGAGCTGATGCTTGCGGTGCGTCGTCAGCTGTGGTGACAAGAAGTCAGTCCCTGCAGTGGCTACCTTCTCCTCAAAAATATGATCTCATACCCAGTCATATGTCCCCCTCTACCGCTGCGGCAGTGTCGTCCAGCGAGTCTTATTCCTGCAATGACGACTCGGACGACTCGACAGTGTGTCCCGCTGCCTCTGACGCAAGTCCTGTTCGGCAGCAGACTCGGCCGGCTGGTACTCAGGCTTGGTCGCCGTGCCACACCAGGGGTAGAAGCAATCCTGACTGTGGGAGACAAGGCTCCCGTGGTCGTGGCAGCCTCGGAGCTGCCCTGCCTCGCTGGTACAGCGAAGATGGTCCAAGTGAACCCGATGACGGTGGAGGGAGTGGTGGAGGTACATGGCTGCGGTCGCGCACCCTTCCACGACGCTCCAGTGACTCGACAGTTCCTCGCGTGTCTGCGTCACCTCCTGCTGGCAACGAATACGAGTTCATAGACGAAATTGCAAGCTCTAGGCATGAGAAGCTCAGTGTATTCAGAAGACGGCGGTTAGCTGACAAAAAGTATGAATTTTCTGATGAAAACTCAGAGAACGTGCCTGCAAACTATCGTACGTATCGGAGACAAAGCGGCCGCCATGTCTTGGTGTCCAGCCCTGCCGTGTCACCGCACGACTACAACACTCGAGCTGCTGCTGCAGCGTCTGTAGGGCTGGATGCTGCCTCTGCCTCGCCCTCAGCTGGCACTGAGGCCACCAATGCCTTCCCTCGCAGTGTTTACGAGAGGCTCATGAGTCCCGCCAGCGGTATGGCCTCACCCAACGAGGTCCTCAGGCCTATCAATCCTAACATCTCGAGCCCCATCTTGTCCCCACGAGAAGACAGATGGAGCTGGGATTGGGATCGGAATGACAAAGTGAGCACCATCATTATGTTTGGGTCTGTGGTTTTTCTCTTTGCAAAAGGAGGCGCTTGTAGGTTGTGTATTTTTATGAACAATATTTGTGAAGTAATTGTAAAAATATTGTTCACCTTCCTACTTCAAAATAAATTCAAGTTTTTTTACCAAGTGGAATGCTCTATTGGAATATTACGTGAATAAACACCATAGCGATTTAAACGGTTGTCACACCATTTCACGATGGGAACAAAAGTCGACTTGTTAAATATTTTTTCTACGTTAAATTTATATGTTTTAATCAATTTCCAGGGCGGATCGCAATTGTGGGGATCACGAGAGAATTTGACGCTGGTGGGGGAGAGTCCCAACCACCCCACCTCCCGCACCCCCACTAGTTGGGGGCACCTGGTCACCACCGAAGGCTCATCTAATAGCGAAGGAGACGCAGGCGCAGGACAGGTGAATTATGCATACTTGTCTTTGTTGTATTGCATTTCTTCATTTTCTAGGAGTATCTGTAGGCATTGAGGTGGATGATCAGGCTTCACCTTATAAAGTCAAAGTATTTCACAGCTGCCTTACTGCTCCTAAATTTATTCTAGTATTTAACTTTAATTCATCAGTCTACACTTCGAACTTTGCTTTAACACGTACTGAATTCAAACTATCTTCTAACCCAAAGTTCTAGTCAATTTAAAGCAAACTTTTTCCATGTGTTAGCACTTGTTTGGTTTATCAGTTCGCAGTAGTCATATTGACGCTTAAAATTTCAGTTTGTATTTTTTCAAATCTTGGATAAATTGTCACAAGTATTGTCACAATCTGTTATAATGAATTTTATAGTTTTAATGTTGAAAAATGACTATAACAAGTGTTAGCGTGAGAGTAAACAAGTTGGACGACTAGGATGGTTAGGAAAATTGGGTTGAAAATAACTGCCTTTCACTTAAGTTTTGCTGAAGAGGATTGTCTTTGAAGTACTTGAGGGACTTGGCGCTCCTCAAGGTGTACTGCGGAGTGAAGTATACCGCTACTATGTGATGGCTGAAGTTCACATGTTGCATAAGCTTTTCTGTAATTTTTATCGTTTTCTCTTTCATTGACCGACGTATCGTGCAAGTGACCTCACACAGGAATACTTTGAATGCTACCGTAAAATTCAATACAAAATTATTTTATGTAGTAATGCTCATTACCTCTGCTTCGACGCATGTCTTTTCAGCGACTTTGATAGTATAACCTCACGTGTTCTAACATGAAAACAACCTTTGTTCAACAGTTTAGTTCTTTTTGTGTCACTAAAATTGAGCCCAACTGTGCAGTGTCTGAACTGTGTCGTGGACATCAACAGGTGCTACATTGAAGTTGACGATGAGCTCGTGTCCATCATCACTGACATCGAGGGTGAGGCTTACACTGGTAGTGAGACTTACACTGGTAGTGAGACTTACACTGGTAGTGAGACTTACACTGGTAGTGAGACTTACACTGGTAGTGAGACTTACACTGGTAGTGAGACTTACACTGGTAGTGAGACTTACACTGGTAGTGAGACTTACACTGGTAGTGAGACTTACACTGGTAGTGAGATTTGAACTAAAAGTTCTCTAACCTGTAGGCCTTCATTTGAGATGTTATAGTATTTACCGATGATACAGTACATACTACTTGATTCAGATCCATACATGCTTTGTGATTTTGGGTTCCTGTGAATGTTTTGAGCAGTTTTAGTAAACGTTTTGCTTCTGTATGTTAATTGAAATACACAGTCTTACATGTTATTATACTAGTTTTCTGACGTGCGTGTCGCTAGTCTCGTGACGTGTGTTACAGATGACGAGCTGAGCAGCTGTACTGGATACCACAACGCGTTGCCCCTGGAGGTACATGGCGCAGGCTACACTCAGATGCACATGATCTCCAGCTCAAAGGCTGACAAACTGGTGAGTCACGTGGCGCTGCTGGTTTGGCTGCCATATAAGGAAGGCCCAAGTTATTCTATAACTGTACGAGATATTACGTGAATTATCACTCATATAATGCAATATATTTCATGGTCCGTATAGGATTACTACATGCCCGTCGTCTTGTGTAATCTTTTTACCGTTCATACATTTTGGATCTCATTTTGTGTTATTTCATCGTTATCAGTGAGATCACCTCTGTTGAAAGCAGCACAGTTATCTGCTTCATGTTAACATTATTGTAAGCTTTGTTTAATACAAAAATGTTGTGTATTACTAGCTGAAACTACAATAAGGAGCCACCGAAATTTATCCCCTTCAAAGCGAAACTATCAGCTTCATAAGGAGCTGCAGCAGCGCGGAAGTTGACATTTACACAGCAAAGATCACGACGCGAACACTTTCACTTGCAGATGATGCCGTGCGTGAGAGTGCGGCAGCTGAGTCTGGACGTGGAGCAGTTCTGTCACGACACCGCCCACCAGCTCTGCCGTCTTGCAGGCAAACGCTACTCCAGCTGCAGCGACTACAATGTCGAGATTGTTGATGTATGACTCTCGTAATTCGTTTTTTTTAGGCTCATGTACTTACTTTCAGTATCAGCTGTTGAAGTGGTAGTTTATGCTAATCGTGGTGGACTTCACTGCATTGTATAGGTTCATTTGACACTGTTCACTGTGACAGTATAAGTAAATTAAAAAAAATAATTTTCTTCCATAGAATGAACCCTAGGTTATGTCCAGAACTAGGCTGAAAAGGTCACGACTTCAAACTCTTTCGTACCATTTATTATTTTGTGTCTAGATTATTTACATCTCTGTTTTTGTTGCAGGTGTGCTCTGAGACTGGCAACATTGTTGCCGTAGCGTCAGTGCTGGTGCAGGCGGACACATTACCTCCAGTTCACCCTCTCTCTCCTCAAAAGACTCGCAACTCCAAACGCCCACCCCCGAGTCCCAGCCGTGATCCTGCGCCTTCCATGGCCACACGCAGGCTCTTCAAAGCTGCCTCGACGTTTGTGTTCAGCATTGACACCAAGCAGTACCAAGTGCTGGACCAGCAGCAGCTCAAGGAAGAAGATCCTTTCCAGTGAGCCATTATTATTCATTGCGCTGACGGTAGAACTAACGTGAAAAGTACATCCTTCTTCAGTATATGAAAATTTATGAAGTTTTGATACTGTCTGTGAAACAGAGATGATTGGTCCAAAATAATATGAAAATATGGTTCAACAAAGTAAAATATCTTCTCCATTTTGATCATCACGTTCTAACCTACTCTTCCAAGTTTGTAAAAAATTTGATTTGGTTAGTTTGGTTTCTACTTGCTTGCTATCGTAAACGTAGAACGCCTTATAATTCACAAATCCATACTTCTTACGACCGTGTAATGAGAAACCTCAAACCCGCACAATTTAACTGGACAGACGTGCCTAACTTGTCTTTGTTTTCAGTTTGACATGCCACGACGTGTGTGGAGCGGCATGTGAAGACGGATGGTGGTGGCAGTGTGGCAGCAAACTGGCGCGCCAGTTGCGTGCTCTAGCCACACACCCCACTTCCTACTATGGCAGCGTCAAGGTGCTCACCAACCAGCCCTTCCTCAGAGGTATGGTGCTCCTCACATCTCTTGCCTCTCTAGTCTTCTTCTATGTCCTATTTGTTTGGAGATTTGAAAACTTGTCCATGTAGCTCCAGGTCAGAAGGTAGGTTGAGTTTTTCATTAGTTTCTAATCGCGACGACGTGTAAAACTTGGTAAAGGGAACAGTGAAAAATCTGCTCTCAAGTCCTGTTTGTCTTAGCTAGGACTGCTGCAGTTCAGCTGTACTAGAAGGAAAGATTTTGCTACTTTACCTAACACAAACAAATTTTGGTGGGGACTGGGTAGGTAAAGATGTTAGTATGCCGATGGAGCGATCATTTTACAAGTATGAGCTTGATTCTCCAGCGTGGTCGACATCACCAGCTTGGTCGAATGGTGAGCGAATCTGCTTGCGAGCGGAAAGACCCGGGTTCGAATCCCGCTGCCGACATGGTTGACGCGGCTAGAAATACGGCATGGGACTTGGGTAAAACAACCGAATAATTATCGAAGTTATTATCCGACCCAAGAATGGGCCCGAAGGTTCGTTCCTATAGCCTCATTCTATTCTATTCTTCTATTGTACAGGGTGGCCCATAAGTAAGGTACCTTTTTAAAACCATTATAGCTATAAAATTACAAATGGTAAAGAGATTTGGTTAATTCAGAATGAATGAGATTTCAAAGTTTTCTACCAGCGTATCAAGTCTACCGACAATCACAACATATTGCCCAAAAAAAATTCATAAATCCACCCCTCAAAATCAATCGCTACCCAATGGAACAACGAGCAAAAATAGTGGAACTTTACTTCCGATGTAATTGTTTGGTTACTGCAGTTCGGAGGAATTACAGGAATATTGATGGTATTGAAAGAAGTCCTTCAAAAAACTGCATTAAAACACCGGTATTGATATTTAGAGAAACTTGTACAACAGCAGACAGATAACATTGTAGTAGGCCACGGACCATACGAACTGGTGCTTCAATTCAGCTTGTTGCAACGAGTGTTGCTGATCGGTCCAAAATGTCAACTAGGAGACGTTCAATTCAACTGAGAATGTCACGTACCTCACTGCAACGTATTTGAGTAGAAGATCTAAAGTATAGTCCATATAAAATTCAATTAACTCAAGAACTCCATCTTACGGACTACCAAAAGCGATTAGACTTGGCGAATAGATTTCTGCAGCTTGCAGAAAATGAAAACTTTGTAAAGAATTTAATAATGACTGATGAGGTACATTTTCACCTTTTTTATGCAGTTCTTCGAAGGACTTCTTTCAATACCATCAATATTCCTGTAATTCCTCTGAATTGCAGTAACCGAACAGTTACATCGAAAGTAAAGTTCCATGATTTTTGCTCGTTGTTCCATTGCGTAGCGATCCATTTTGGGGGGTGAATTTTATGAATTTTTGGACAATATGTTGTGATTGTCGGTAGACTTGATACGCTGGTAGAAAACTTCGGAATCTCCTCATTCATTCTAAATTAACCAAATCTCTTTAACATTTGTAGTTTCATAGCTATAATGTATATATTGATACGCTTACGACTATCGTACCTGTGCGTCACACCCTTCATTACGGCATCTATTATACGGTTAGGGTTAGGTCACGTTATATTACGTTACTTTGTGTTGGGAATTTTATGAATGTTTTGGTTTTAGAATTTTTTTCCATTTTTTAATTTTGTAAATGGTTTAAAATTTTTATATTTTTTAAATTACTTTTTAATGTTTTTAATTTTGTAAATTTTCAATTGGTTTAATTTTTTGTATTTTTCGAATTTTTTAAGTTTTTTGAATATTTTAGATGTTTCTATGTTTTGATTTTGTTTTAATTTTTTAAATTGCTTAAAATTTTTATTTTTTTTAGTTTTTGAATTTTTTGAATAATCGGAATTTTTAAAGTTTTTATTTTTTGTCACTTATTTGAATTTTTACATTTTATTGAATTTTTTGAACTTTTTGAATTTTCTGAAATTTTAAAAAGTGCTGCTAGCGTATCAGTGATACCGACAATACCTTATTTATGTGCGAACCTGTACTATGCGGCCCCATGAAATTGCGAATTTTTGAACGTGGCCCTTGCACTGAAAAGTTTGCCCACCCCTGATCTAAAACAATGGAGCAGAGAATAAGAGAACAAAGAGAAGTAGCAAGAGAGCGACAGAGAAGGAGCCGACAGCGCTTGCGAGAAGACGAAAGGCAAGTAACTCGTGATAGAAGCAGACTACGAATGCAACAGCGAAGGATGAATATGAGTCAGGAGGAGCGAGAATTGCATCTTCAAATCATGAGAAATAGAGATCAAGAAAGTCGAAATGATATGAACGAGGTGGAGAGACAGCAATTTCTTGGAAAAGGAGAAACAGAGACCATGAAAGAAGAAATAATAATAATATGGAACACCAGATACTTTACGCTGGAGCCATGGATGTCCGATGTAAATTTTGCGGGGTTTTAAGATTCCAAAGAGAACAACTAAATTGTTGTCATATTGGAAAAGTTTCACTTCCTCCCCTAAAAGAATACCCCGAAAATTTGAGATTACTCTTTGATGCCGACGGTGCAGAGGGTTCTAATTTCCTGTCTTACATTATAGTGGTTTCATTCAATTTTCTAGGATGGCATCAAAGTTGTTGAATCATATAATCAATGATTGTTAATTTATTCACCACCTGTAAAACCATGCTACTGAACTAACCGCGAATTATTCGCGGGTCCTGCTAGTTTATATAATCTGTACTATAATAAGAGCCGCGTCCGTCTGTCTGTGTGTCACACTCTTCTAATCGATAGCTTTGATAGCAACAAGGATAAAGCTTAAGAAATACAAGAAATTATTCTATTGCATCATTTTTCTGTGGCAATTCAATTCCCTTTTACTTGCATTATGGTATCCAGAATACACAATCGATTTATTTTTACAAATAGAAATTTTCTTTGGACCTTTTTCTGTTGAAATTCATCATGATGCTTTGATATTTTTAATTGATAATTTGAAAAGAAATGTTTTAAATTAGTTTGACCAGTAACCTGGCTACCACTTGGTACAAGGCCAAAGACTTTGGAAATTGAGTTATTGTTTTCGGAATTGTGATTTTCTTGAAAAGCTTCGAAGAGATAATAGAGGATATTTCAGACTAAAATTCCGGCGAAAAAGGCCAACAATTGATTCTCTTCCCAAGCCCAAAACTGATTCGTTGGGAATAAATTATTAACTGGCATTGCAATAGAAAAATTGGAGAGATCCAGAGCCTTATATACTCGAGTCCGTATCGTGGATACCGTGTTCGGCGGTATAAGAATTAACTGTAATAGTTGACAGACTTACAACTGGTTAGGTCAACCTCGATAGATATGAACGCATTCGTTTTGGAAATTGGCTTATTGTTTTCGGAATTCTGATTTTCTTAAAAACTTCAAAGAGACAATGGAGGATATTTCAGAATAAAATTTTTGTAAAAAAGGCCAACATAGATAGAAACGTGTCCAACCGTTAGTGAGAAACAGCAAGAAAGACGTTGTTCGTCCGATAGAAAACTGATTCTCTTCCCAAGCCCAAAACTGATTCGTTTGGGAACAAATTATTAACGAGCATTGCACTAATAGTTCTAAAAAGGTGTCTTACCAATGGGCCACCCTACTCAAGCGTAAAGGTCAAGGACTACTATAAACAGGACGTGCACCGCCATGTAGCTGACTACGGTAGCGGAGGCCAGTTCACTAAGCTCAGTTATCCCCCATCTGTGATAGTGCGAGCATTGTCGTAGTCTGTCGCTCGGTTTGAATCGGACATTGTTGTTTGTTTCGAGGCACATTGCTGCATT
>VCRD01002613.1:49298-60580 GCA_006783055.1 Trinorchestia longiramus
GACAAGGACCAGGTGCTGAGGGAAACATTTGGTAAAGTCCAGACACTGCAGCAGAAGAATGTGTTTCTCTTGGTTGTTTGAAATCCTTTTTCCATTAGAATGACTGTTTGCGGTTACGTATTTGAAAAATTATTGCTGTTTTTCTATCGTTTGTAGTTTAATTTACTGTTCCTTCAAATTATTTGTAGTTTCACCGTTGATCGGTTTTAGCCGAAAATTTTAAGTTGCACGTACAGAATTTTTTTTTACGTTTAAGAATCATTATCTGATTATAATAGACATGGATCAGACTTTTATTTATATCCGTGTACATCCCTTATATCATACGGAGTAACTGTTAGTGGGGAACTAAATTGATGGACCTTATTGATAGTGTTACACCGAGTTTTTTAAATCTTACCCACCTATGGCTTTGGTGCTCATAGTTCTCAGGCTTTAAAAAGTCCTGTTGTTGCATGTTACACCACTTACTTATCATTACAGGGAGATCGCTGAGTCACATCATGGAAGGCCAGCACCTGATGGCTGTGGTGCTGGGGCCAATTCCCGGTGCCGAGACTTGAGTCATCTGCATTCGGTGCTGTGACTGTGCCTACGTTATCAAACGCGGTGTGTTCGTCGACTGGTGTTCAGCCTTGGCTCCCAGCGGTCACAAAGCTTTTTCAATTCTAACATCAACTACATTACGGAGGAGATTTCTGTTTTTTTTTCATCACGCTCGTGCGAGATAACAGGATGCAGTACGTTTGACTGCAAGAGTGAAGGTGGTTCAATTACTTACACTTCATACAGGAACTAACCTTGCAAGTGATTGACAAGTAAAGGCTAGTGCAGAAATGTGACCTTCATTATCGCCAATGATGATTTACAATGATGTTGTTGTCTCCTTATAACTAATAAAACAAGTTCGTGTTATCACGACTAGATGTCAATTGTGTAAAATAATGACTGTAAACTTTTAATTGAAGTTTGCTAGAAGCTGTGGTCGGGGCATCTGATGACTAAGCTTAGTTGTTGATCGCCCATCCCAATAGAGGCATATAATTCTCTACCTCATTGTCAGAGTTGACCATCCTCTCCACGCGGGTATTTTAAATTGGTTCGTCTTACAGATCCAGGTGGGGCGTACATTACTGCCTTCCCAGGAACTGTGCGTATTTTTATTTTTCCTACAGTTTCATTACACTTAATATATCAAGTGGACTCGACCGTGTATTCATGCTAATCTTTATTTGTAAGTGGGTTTGATCCAGCCTTTGTTCCGATGAATATTTTTTACTTCATTTAAGGAATTTTATTTGTGGACTGTTTAACAGCAAATTCGTGTTATTGTTCGTACGATTCGTTTGTCGTTTTTAAAATTCATATGTTTTTTTGTTGTTTACCTCTTTTTCATTTCGGACGTTTCATTTTTTTAGCTCTCCTATTTAATGCATTCTTTTATTGCCCTTACTCTATTTCTTTTATGCCCTCTTCCATGACAAGATAACTAAGTTCGTTCAGTTTCTGAACCATCATTACTGATAGCCTTTTTCATTGATGTTTTTTTCTAATTAAGTTATCTCAAAATCCATCGTACTCGCACTATTGTTGAGAAATTCAGCTCCATAAAAGATCATCTTGATCACAATGAAATTTATATACCAACCATTGTACCACAGTAAAACTGGCTTGTCTTTTTACTGTTCGGGGTAACAAACACAGCTGTATGTTTGGCAGATAGTAGCCAGGACTGTCCTAGTTAGTATCTCTAGGGGCGACCTAGCGTTCACAAAGAGGCGTCTCAAGCTAACCGCAGATTCGGCAACGAATTTTTGGCGATGGTGGTGTTAGCTTCGTAGTTATTTGTGCCTTCTCTTCATTCTTTTTTCTTCTGAGTTAGGGTTAAGGTTTGTATGACCTTAAACAAGTATTCTCATTAGTTTATCTATCCTATTTTCTCTAAATTTTATCCCTGCCTAACGCACTTCTACCGGCGTTGGTGATCAAAGTCCGTATTATCTGACCTTTCTGATTCAGTTTACTCATTGCTGATATAGCTAACTGGATACTGTTCAGCAATTTTTACAACTCAAGAGAACTATGTTAATTGCTGCAACGCTTTCGGGACTGTATTTTGGCATTGTCTGTTACGAAATATCTGTTTAGATGTTCACTTCTCTACTGTTGTGTTGTCCTCGGTGTATGCAGGTGGCAACAAGGGATGGTCTGTTTTGAGACTTTTATCTCGAGCTTTTTTGGCTTGCCGAGGCGGTGATCAGCCTTCTATCTTCTGGTTGATTCAAAAATTTTCGCTTAGCTCATATCATGACTAGCGCTGGTTGATGTTGCAGGTCAGACTATGAAAGCAATTATGGAACCTAGAACCAAGTATGGACGTTTTACTTGTGCGTTATGTCGTATTTCTATTGGTAGATCATTTATCTATTTTATCCTTGAATGACTAAACCGACTGAAGGTGCTTCTATTGGTTCATAAAATATTTGTGTCAATCCATACTAACTTGAAGGTACTGATGCTGATTTTACTTTCTTACGATATGATTCTTTTTTACTGTGAACTATCCAAAAATGTTCTCGTTTTATTGGCTGCCATGGCTGACAGAGTTCTGCGTATTGCTTTCTCAGTCACTGATGGAGGGGATCTTTGCACGTGTGATATTTTTCAATTTATACAATGGAGTATTTTATGCTTCAATTGCCTCGCATCTCTCGGCTATACTACTGAACTTTTTATTTAATTGTTATATTTAACTCAATTCTATTTTGAACATCTTTCTTTCCAAATTTATTCAAGCTTCGGTAGACAGTGCAGGAATAGATCTTTGAGTTTAGGGATTTCTTGGGACTGAGTTGAAAAACGAACATGTTTTAAGTTTGGAGTTCTTTCAAATGGAGCTCTCATGGTAAAGGGAAAAGGACATCAAATGAACGCCAGTGCAGTCACTGCGTAGCATGCCTTGTGGCTAAGAAAAAGTTGAAAAGATGAGAATGAGATGTGAAGTCACTTTCAAGAGGGCGACGGCGTTGCAAGTTCCTCTGTAAACGCCAAGACAATCCAATTATGGATACTGGTGTGACCTCCTTGAACTTCTTTTTTCCCAACTTAGCTGCTCCTTGAAGTCTACTTGTCCTTTTCACGTCAGGATTTACGGATTCTTTTGTCATTTTGACCTTTGCTCTGAGGGACTTGAGTTAGAGGTGTGAAGAGTTTTTGAGAAACAGTAATGTCATTGTCATAACTCTGTCACAATGTAACATTCAATGTTACAAGTAATGTGCTGTAATGTCATTGTCATGATGTTATGTGACAAGAAATGTACTGTAATGTCATAATGCTATGTTACCAGTAATGTACTGTAATGTCATTGTCATGATGTTATGTGGCAAGAAATGTACTGTAATGTCATTGTCATGATGTTATGTGGCAAGAAATGAACTGTTATGTCATAATGCTATGTTACAAGTAATGTACTGTAATGTATTAAGCTGTTACAAAAATAATGGCCGCTCGAAGGTCTGGAAGGCTTCTGAAATCGGCCATTATTTTTGTAACAACCTAATAATTGCTATGATTTAGTCCATTATCTGTCGCGCGCTGCTACAGGTTGCGCAGCTGCTCAATTAGTTTTTAACGTTAGAGTACACCAGGCGGTTCCTGTCTAAGCTCCACTCGTTGCTTCCATATTCAGCATTGGCGAAATAGCTTTTTTTTCATGGTATGTTTCAGTGGAGGGTGTAAATCTAAAAATGTTCCAGCCTGTTCTGATCATAGTGTTTTTACACTTCATTCATCCTTAGCAAAACTTAGTGTAATGAGTTAATCTCAACTATGGAAGGCTTTACTATGAGTAACTACTTGGTGTTTTATTTAATAGTTGACACTGAGAATACCGTAAATTTGTCGAAGAAGCAGCTGTTGACATTACATGTACGATTCCTCCTATGACCATTCCATAATCCCAGGTTAGTAAATATGTTCTATGAAATATGTCTTGAATTAGCTGCAACGGCTCAAATTAGAGTTGCCTTGAATAGCGATTTGTTCCAAGTGTATGTATCGTAGACATCTAGTCAGCAGTTATTGCTTCGTGTTATTCCCATTACGTATAAAAGTTGTTAGAGTTGTATTTTCTTACCCTGTCTAGTGAGAGTTTTGACTATTGCGTGTCTAAGCCAGCGTTTCTCAACCGGGGGCCCATTCGAATTCTCATCTTCTTAAAGAGCACCACGAGTGTTGAGAGACTCGGTGGAGGGGAGAGGCATGGGCCATTAAAGGTTGAGAAATGCTGATCTAAGCATTTCTGTTGATACATAGTTTTGACAAATGAAAGTATACGGTGAGGAAAATGAAAACCATCAGACTTGTAATGAGCACGTGCGAAGCAAATTGGATTTATGGGGGGTGAAGAGGTTGTTCTGATTTCTCCCAACCATATCTTTTAACACGTTTGTTGCGATTGCCTAGCTGGTGCAAATCTTTACTTTGTACATACAGTCACTAGAAAGCTTTGAAAAAATTACAGAACCTAACCTGAGTGACCCACCGGTGGGTCGCATCGCAACAAACGTGTTAAGACATGGTGAAGTGTTCAAATCTGCATTACTGCTACTCATTTTTAAAATTCAAAACAGTAGAATAGAATAGAATGAGGCTATAGGAACGAACCGTCTGGCCCATTCTTGGGTCGGATAATTACTTCGATAATTATTCGGTTGTTTTACCCAAGTCCCATGCCGTATTTCTAGCCGCGTTAACCATGTCGGCAGCGGGATAACAAGTATTGGGATAACAGTATTTAACAACACAAAATCCTTCCTCAATTCATTAGGCATCACTGGAACATTGGATCACATGAGCAGAGCTCATCCGTTCTTGCTTTATGTCGAGCATTATCTCGACTTCTTAAAACAAATGAACGATGTGAAGGGTAAAAAACTGGAAAAAATTATGTATACGGGATATTTCAACAACTATATCTTAGAATTAATAGTAATATATAAATATGATTATCCATTGTCCTAGCTTAAATTGCCATCTGTAGCATAACACATTGAATTAATAGTTTTAAAGTTGTTCAGCTACGGAGATGATTGACGATTTATTTCTACGTTCGAAAAAATTGAACAAATGAAATTTTCCAAGATCACAAATGAGACTCTTATCGCAATATTGTCAGAAATTGTACTAGGTGGGCTACGGTAACGGACGTTAATGACGGGCGCAATCAATTAGAATATCTGAAAAACAATTTTAAAACATGTATTACAATCTTTGCGTGAAAGTATATATTGAGACAATACTTGAATAATCTGATTCTTCCTGCCTGCCAAATTATTTTCCAACTACAGACTCGAGAATACAGTGCATCTCAGTTTTTGTCACTAATGAAATATCTCTGGTAATCGCCCTTTATTTATTAATAGGTAACTCTTTGTTATTGGAACGTTCGATGCCAGATTACCCAATGCTGTACGAAAGTAATGTGAACATAAAAATAAATCTCAGTTCTAATGAAATAAAACATGGATAAATCTCTTTCTTATTTTGTTACATTATTATTTTCTGGAGCGACTACTTCAATAACCATAGATAGGGATAAAAATTTCGTGATGGCCATCAATAAGCAATTATCGTAGATATCAATATAAAGCTTCAATCTGTAGCTTATATCGATGATGAAACTAGCTCTACTTTGATTCAAAAGATATTTTGCATATAATTCTTTATAATTTTTCCTTACTTTTGCCAATTCATCATTTTAAAAGCAAGCGTTGGCATCGAGGAATTCGAGGACCTAGCTTCACATAGCCTCTAGAGGAGAAGTACGTTGTTTCCATTTATCTCCACATATCAAGCTAATATACTTCACGTGAGAGGAAAATTGTAAGTAAATGTAGTGTAACCTGCACTGCTGTGATAATTTGAATTACTGTTTGTTGCCTAATTTTTGTCGTGATGCCAATACATTAAAATTATGCGTGCTGAAATCATTTTGTTATGGCGGCGCTAGGTGACTTCTAGATCTGGTCTCAACAGTTCGCCAGAAATTGATGTTGAAAAACAACTTGTGTGCGAGTTGTTGCTCAGATTCCACTTACTGGATGCCTATTCTTGATGAACTCGCTACTGAGTTTTGTTCATGTAGTGGACTACATTCCAGTTACTCATTAGAAAACTGTTATATCGTTGTTGAATTTTTTTAATCTTTCCTGATGTATTTCCCACCAAGAGCATTTAGGTAAGCTTTAAAAGTTTTAATTAAATTATAAGGTTTAATTAGAAATGCATGTTGTTTAGATATGACAACTTATGTGAAAATTTAGTTACGAGGATAAAAACTAGGCACGGTTTACATTTTGAAGTCATCACGTAAATATTTCTGTTTATCATTTGTGCAATAGACTGGCAATTATCAAAATTGATCGATGATGAACAGTTTTTAATGGAGTTAGTAATAGGAATTAAAAGAAATACTAGACTACAGAGTATGGTCGTCTGCTTAAAATGGAGCATCATCCCACTACTGAAGTCATACTTTGGTTTCTCTATATTTTTTATAGCTATACAGTCAGCATTGAAGTTGTTTGATTTTTTGACTTGGCATTCGTTTGGCCCCATTTGGAAACTGATGACTTCAGTAGGGATTTCTATTTCTGTGTACTGATTCTTTGTATTACTTTTAATGTGATTTATAAGTAGATTCTTCTGTAAAATTTTAGATATTAGGAAGGGCACAAGTAGCTACAAATTGTCCTGTTCTGCTGCACCTTAGCAAGATTACAATGAATTAATGAAAATTAAAGAAATATAAATAAAAGCCTGTTAACTGAACTTACTATGAATCAAATTTCAGGTGTTGTCTAATTATTTGTTTATCTTTTGAGCATTTTTTAAAAAACTGTCATTCCTTTACCCATAAGCAACAGGAAATGGTAAATGAGAGCACCTAAGTCAAGGTTTGAATATTTGATCACCGAGTTTACCTGTAAATTGTCAACAAAATTAAAGATGATTTACATAAAAAAATGTTCATGTAATGTTTAGAGCTTGGAAAAAATGTTACCAAAATTTTATCAAGGTCATTTCTAAAGTTGAAAAACATTCTTGCCAGTGATATTAGGACATTCTTCTCTGCTTGTGTTAGCTGCATCAGTAAAACCTTCTTGAAGGTGGTTTGAAATACCAACAGTCATTGTGTTACATTTGAAAATCTCACTTGGCTGGTTCATTTGCATTGAATGACTCAGGGTGGCCCTAGAGGAATTACTTTAGATGACCTTTGCTCACAGGAAAAAAATTCTAGGAAGCTATCCTGTTGTATGCCTGTGTGTTAGAGAGAATTGAAGGCTGCTACAAAGGCCTCAGCCAAACACTGGCCCTCAAATCTAAGTCTGAACCTAAGCCACTCTGTCATATGGTATGAAAGTTGACACTAGCCAGATGAAATCAAAGTTTGTGTATTTGTCACCTCTATGATGTTTCAACTACATTGTGTTTTCCTGTAGCCAAACTCTTTGTTGCAATGCTGAATGGCCTCTTACACACCAGTAAGTCAAGTATTTACAGCTTTTGGCATCTGCACATGGTTCTTTGGGCAGAAGTTTGTTTCTCTTGGGGGACCATGGGCCTCCAGTTGAGAAATGCTGATCTAGGAAAATGTATTTGTTGGTTAAATTTGTAGTCCTTCTATAATGTGGGTGCAGAGATAAGAATTTTTAGTGAAGTTGTAAAAATTTTGGAATGAACATGAAGATATTTGTTGTAGTTTTGGTACTTTATCTGTACTTTATTACTTACAAGTCAAGTCAATATTGATGCATTGTGTAAATTTACAAATTTTTTAAAATTTGATTCAATTTTAATTGCATTATTTGTTACAATGTTCAAGTTAATAAGCCATGCTTGTCATCTTTTTATGTTTGAACTTCTAATGGTGTTAAATGTAGGAAAATCATAAAAAATAACTTGGCTGTTGGAATTAAGTCAGCTTTCACATTTAATAAGAGAGCAACAAAATTAGAATGTGCTAAAATTACAGTTATGCCAATTTATAAGAAGAAATTATCTTTTCACCAATTTGTGCTTACAGCTTCAATTCAATGAATGCAACTGAAAAAAATCACTAGAGAATTTTCTGAAGTTTTGAAGTTTGGTGTGATTACTTTTTCCTTGATCCTCATGGGAAGATGAAAGAAACAAAGTTGTAGCTGTTAATCTGAAAGTTTAGTTCTTATTTTAAAATCAAGTTAACTATAAAAAGTAAACATGCTATTTTTAAAATCTATATGGTGTTGTTAGCAGATATTAAAGCTTTACTACTCAAGATTCAAGACATGTACAGGGTCCTACTATGTTACTGAAGCAACTTGCACTAGGGCAACATTCAAAGAGATCTTGAACCAATATTTAAACAAATAATTCAATATTTTAATAAGCAAATCAGATTGTAAACATTATTCAAGGTATTAATTGTGATGGAGTCACAGTATCCCTAATATTAGGTTATTACAAAAATAATGGCCGCTCGAAGGCCAACGCATGCTTTTGAAATCGGCCATTATTTTTGTAACAACCTAATAATACCTCATTTATATTTGTAGTTTCAATATAAATTGATGATATAGCTCATTTATTTTTATATAATAAGAACAATTATTATATAAGGAGTATTGTTTTTGAAAATGACCACATATTGCATTGTTTTTGCTGATATTGAGGTTATATCTGCCATTGACTCTACATACTCATTTTGTATCATTGTTTTGCATGATTCACTAAGTGTGGATTTTTAAAACTTTTCAAGTATATTCTGAAAATGAGAAATCAGTATGACCTAAATTTGAATACAAAGATTATAAGTGTTTGTTGTTAGGTAGGCCTTATATGTTCATGCTGAATTATGTGAACTGAAGGCTGGAATTCCATTGCCATTATCGAGACAATTTTGTTGGCTAGTATTGTCAAGAGACAAAGGAAGTTTTCTGCATCACTAGGGACAAAATTAATTAAGACTAAGATCATTTTGCTGGCATTGATTTTATCAGCAGAAAGATAAAGCTGGTATAATTTTTGGCTTAATTTTCTGATGTTGGTTGATTTACGAAGTTGAGCATGCACTGCCAAAGTAACTTTGTTTTGACTCGTTTAGTGTGTTGTTACAATGATCTACAGTGCTGATTTGGCTTGATCTCATCATCTCAGGACTCCTGCTGAACAGCATTTCATTGGCAATGAAGGTACGTGGATTTACCTGCTAATCTTCACTCGTGAAATATGGAGTATTGATATGAATTGTCTGACATATTACTTTGGCAGTGCAAATACTCTTCAGGTTTTCTAATCCAAGTTCTTTCTATTCCAGGTGGTATTAACACAGCAGAATATCAGTCATCTTCCCATGTCATCATGGATCAAGAAAATGAAATTAGTGCCCCAGGAGTTGAAGTTCCTGGTGGTAGTGGTGATCTTATCTGGTGCAACTACAGCTACCCCACCGTTGCTACTCCTGTCCAAATTGAGCTGGGCTCTTCTGACGTGCCTGTAGCTCGACAGATCAACCAGAAAGTACAAGTCCAGTACACTGTTAACAGTCAGGGACAGGTTGTCTTGCATGCCCTACAGCCTACTCACATTCCTCAACAGGTGCTGCATCATGTAACACCAGTCTCTGAAGGAGTGTCAACTACCAGTGCTGCCATCATAACCCAAGCTTCTGCTTCTGCTGTAACTCAAATTTTGCAGGATTCCAATGTTGAACTCAAGTCAGACAGCAAGCTCAGAGCTCAAGGAAGCTCTGAGAGAGTTCACTGTGTGTGCTGTGATAAAACTTTTTCATGTGTGGCCAATTTGAAAGATCACATGCGTCTTCATACGGGTGAGAAGCCATTCAAATGTTCTGAGTGCGACATGGTATTTGCTCAGCGATCTAATTGGCGTTTGCACAAAAGAGTTCACACTGGAGAAAGACCGTATATGTGCGGAGTGTGTGGTCGCACTTTTGCGCGCAGCTCGCATCTGCCAGGGCACATGAGAACACACACGGGAGAGAAGCCGTTCAAATGCAATATCTGTTCAACAAGCTTCTTGTCCTCTCAAGCACTGAAAAATCACACAAGGACCCACACGGGTGAGAAACCTTACGTCTGTTCAAACTGTGGGACAGCGTTTACTCATAGCTCGTCACTTTCATCTCATAAAAAGAGATGCAATGGCATGAAAAGAAAACGTGGCAGACCTGTTGGGTCTGGAGGACAGCTAGTGAGAAAAAAAGTTCCTTCTGGACGTCCTCGAGGGAGACCCAAGAAGAAAGTGAGGCTAGGTAGGGGAAGAAAGAAAATTTGTTCCAGTGCTTCGGATTTGGTCAATGATACTGATACTCAAGTTAACAGTGATAGTTCTGTCAAATCTGAACACATTTATGTTGAAGACTGGATTGACTGTAAGGCTTCTTTAGAGGACACTGACGAGGATCATACATCCAGAGTTGAAAGCGATAATCCCATTAGTCGGATTAATATTGCCAGTGTTGAGGGAGGAGTCACTGCATCAGTATATACTGGTGATACGTGTGGCATAAAAGTTGATCCTCCCAAAGTTCCTGTGCGGGAAAGTGCGCGTCTCCGTCTCAAACAACAGAAACAGAAGTTTTTAAAAAAATATTCATCACAAGATGACTCTGACTATTCAGAAACTGAGGACAATAAACAACCAACGGCTCTGAAAAGACAATGTTCCGATGATGAAGATCCAATAGAGTCGGACCAATTCCTATCTGATAGTAATGCTCATGCAGTGCCAACGTCTACAGGTTTAATAAGTGCCACACACAGTCAATTGCCTTATGTAGCATTTTGTGTTCAGCCAGACGGCAGTCAGCAGTTGTTATCACAGCTGTCATCGGTACCTAATCACACCCCTTCGTATTGTGTAGTGTCATCGGTGAATAAGTCTCCCGCTGACTGTAAGGCCGAAGCTGCTCTTACTATAGCCTCTTTACAGCACAGCACGCTCAATTTAGCTCCTCAACAGCCTGTCTTCAGTAGTGCTTCTTCTTCAGAGTACTCACCCACAAAACAAGTAGTTATATCGTATCCTCGCTCTACCCAGAGTGTCATGAGTAATTCTGCGGCTCCTCCTCAGATTGTGTCACAATGTCGTACAGAAAATGGGTATTCTGTACTTCAGCTTGGTTCACCTGTGCGTGTGCCTGCAGCGCCCAGTACTGAGCTACAACATCAATACATTACTTATCACTTCAATGGAAATGACGTGCAAGTGTC
>VCRD01002613.1:61182-75561 GCA_006783055.1 Trinorchestia longiramus
TAATCAAGTTCTTATACTGCTTCTGCAGGTTACGTTCAGGTTTGAAAGCATCAAATGAAGTAATCTTATCCTTCTGAAGAAAATACCTCAGTTGTTGGTCTTCAACTTTCGCCGGTCGAGGTGCAGGTTTTGGAGATGGCAGACATGAAGCAGGTACATTGAAGATACTGGGAGGGATTTCATTTGTTCACACAACCCCACACTTGTTCGGCATTTTTAATACATATAATTAGCAATAAACTTTGTAAACAAACAGTATCCACTTAGAAATGCAGCAATGTACCTCGAAACAAACAACAATGTCCAATTCAAACCGAGCGACAGACTACGACAATGTTCGCACTGTGACAGATGGAGGCAAACTGAGCTTAGTGAACTGGCCTCCGCTACCGTAGTCAGCTACATGGCGGTGCACGTCCTGTTTATAGTAGTCCTTGGTTGGTACACATACTCGGTATGTACCAATATGTAGGATGTAAGCAATGTGTTAAACGTTTACTAAGAAGGATAAATGATAGTTTCAAGATCAATTAAGTAATTTCTAATCATGGGATTTCCTGTATCTCATCTTCTCTTTTTAAATAACTTCTTTATTTCGTAGAAATATTTTTTTCTTGTATATTGTGTAGTGTAATTTGATTGTAGTTTTATTCAGTATAAAGTCATTCGATGTGCCAGCAGTCAGTAAGCACACTTTGTATATACTGCAATGTAAACAGTGATTGAAAATATGCATTTTTTTATCCTCTGTATTTGTTGAACGTATTCAGAGGTGGTGCATCCATATCATTACTTATACTCATTGAATATCAGTAGGAGTGATCATATGGAGCCAAATTTCAGTGTATGTGTACTGAACATGTTTGAGCATATTTGGATATAGGTGCACAATGGGCCATTCGTCCCAGCAGTAATTTACATGTTACTTGATGTGAACTTTGGTGGTGCTGCTGGATGGTTGAGTGGCCCTGTTTCTTTGGAGCTTCTGCGGCTGAATTCCTGACCTTGAAGTGTTCATGGGGCTCAATATAGTTGTGACCTGGTGCTGCTTGTAGCTATAGTCATGGCCTTGCTGAGGTTACAAGAGGCAAGTAATGACCCGACTCGGGATGTGGAAATGCTCATGGTGGAATTACTCGTCCTTCTGTACGCTAGTTATTCGTACAAAATGGACAGTTGTGTTTCACACTTTGTGCTATAAATTGATTTGTGTTTTCGAAAATGAAAAACTTTGAGTCTTGTGTTTTATTTAGTGTTTGTTTCTTGTACTGAAAATGAATATTATGAATGTGTCCTTGCAAAAATGAAGACATACCATGGAGTCGTTACTTGACTGCAGTTGTTTTAATTCGATTAAAAGAAAACAACATTTTGGTACGATTTATTTATTGATCACGTGAACATCCACTATAACTTGACCGTGATGTGTGTACAAGTTTAGTTTCGACATCTTCTACAAAGATGGTAAGTTCAGTTGGTATATTATAACGGTGGTGTCCAATTCAAACGGCCTCATTCCTAAGCCAAGAACTAGAGCTGTGAACGTGCAAATATTGTTGGTGCGTCCTGGTAACTGTAGCTCCTTCTTGGCTCTGGCCTGGCTCGAATTTGACACTCCTTTTTATTTGACGAAGTAAATAGAAAATAATTTGCAGCAATACTACAGCTAAAATCTTGATGTAAGAAATATATTCTGCTAAGTAAGGTTTGTTATCAATTGGTACCATGCTGAATGCGTCAAAAATGAGGTCGACCTTCAAATTTTAAATTCTTAATGAAATCTTGCAAAAAATTTTGTCTTAAAGAGTTTATTTTTACAGGTTCTGGTTGACTCGGGGTACTTCTGAGACTCCATCATTTCCCGGGGGTTGATGGAGTTGTGCAGAACGAAGATACAGATTCTCCGTTGGAATTTACCATAGCACGACGCCAAGAGAACCTGTCAGCATGGAAGGGCAGAGCTCGAACATCAACCAGATGAGCAATGTGGTGTCTCTGGGCAGTAATGCCATCGCCCTCAATGGGGCGAATTTGGCGAGCCTGACGGCAGTGCCAGCAGGGACTGTGACACTGCCTGCAGGTGCTGTCACTGTGCCAGTGTCGGGCGTTCATACTGTGCAGGGGTTACCTGTGGCCTTCTATAACTATACAGGTGAGGGTATGGGTCAAATTGTAGCTGCTGCAGGACAAACTGTGCAGCTGGAGCTGGCAGGTAATGCAGATATAGCGAGGCAGTTCAACCAGCACGTTCAGGCTCAGTATGGCACACATATACAGTTGCAGCTGGTGCCTGCGCAGGTACCAGGTATACAACAACAGCAGCAGCAACAGCAGGTACAGCAGCAGCAAATCATTCCTATCCAGATACAACAGCCTCACTCGGTTCAGCAGCTTCCCCAGCAGTCGCAACCACAACAGCAACAGCAACAACAACAGCAGCAGCCACAGCAACAGACAATTGTTTCACAGCAGGTGCAATCGAATATGAAAATCGATGAAAATGCGTCTAATTTTGTATCTATTCCCACCAACGCTGTCGAAAATACAGGAGAAACTGTGAAGAAGAAAACCTCAAAGGCTGGAGGTTCAGATCGCGTGCCCTGTCCCATGTGCGACAAGACGGTGTCGTGCTCGGCTACCCTGAGAGATCACATGCGTACACACACAGGCGAGCGCCCCTTTTCGTGCAGTGAATGTGGTCTGGCGTTCTCACAGCGATCGAATCTACGCATGCATAAGCGTCTACATACGGGCGAGCGTCCTTATATGTGCGGCATTTGTGGTAAAACCTTCGCGAGGTCTTCTCACCTTCCAGCGCACATGCGCACTCACACTGGTGAGAAACCTTACGTCTGCCAAGATTGCGATCATGCATTCATTACGGCTCAACAGCTCAAAAATCACAACAGAGTACACACAGGAGAAAAACCCTGGAAGTGTGATCTCTGCCCTGCCGCTTTCACGCACTCTTCTTCGCTATCGACTCACAAGAAGAAGCATTCTGGCAACAAGCCGTTTGAGTGTGACAGGTGCACTAAGAAATTTTTCTTTACTTCAGCTTTGGATAAGCACATGAAAGTCCATTCGAAGGCTCGTCCATTTGAATGTACAAATTGTGAAAACACATTCAAGTATAAGGAAAGCTTGACAGTTCACATGGAAAGATACTGTGGTCGACAGGCTGACAAAAAGCAAAGAGCTCCGAGGAAGCCTGATGCCAAAAAACCGGGTCCTAAACCTGGAACTGGCCGCAAGTATGTACAGCAAAGAAAAGGTAGGCCAAGGGGGCGCCCCAGGAAGCGAGGCAGGCAAAAGAAAACCACTAAAAAGCAGCCGAAGCAGCCGCCTGAGCCTAAGGCAGAACCTGGAGAAAGAGGAACCCCTGTGGATGAAGTATTAGGGCTAAAGAACGACGAACCCTCAGAGAAAGTTGATATAATGTTTCATCCTGACTCTGATGATGAAAATATTCCAGTGGCTGAACTGAAGGTGGAGAAGATCGATGGCACGAATGAAACTCACGTAGTAGTTGAGTCCTATTCTGGTGTTCGTAACTGCGGGGTTCCTGTCACTACGAGCTTGCATAATACAGCAGGTCATTCAGATTCAGGAAGTGGGGAATTGGAGGCTTCAGTGGAGTCAAGCGTGCAACACGTGAGCGGTGAACTTGGAGGTAACATCGTTCAGTTCGACCCTAGTACGGTAACTATTGTGTCGGCAGAGGATGCAGAGCGCCATTTGGCCAACAGCAACCTACAAATAATGACACTACAGCCCGAGGTGCTACAACTGATGCAACAGAACACTCAGCCTGGGCACATCATTAGTTCAGATATGCTGCAAAACGTAACGCATCAACACGTGCAGGTGCCACAGATTCTACAGAATGCCATTCATATTGACCAGCATCAAGAGGCCCAACAGCACCAGCAGCATCAATTGCATCTCCAACAGAATCCGCATCATCATCAGCAACATTCAGCTTCGCACTCAACTATGAACAATCAACAGATACACCAGCAGCAGCAACAACAACACCACCATCACCAGCAACAACAGCAAACTATTGTGATGAGCAGTAGTCAGTGCAATGGATTATCGTCTGATATGACAGTGAAGGATGGTATGCAGGTATACTACACTCACCGCTAAAATGAGTTTTTTTCCTTCCCTATAATATTTCAGTATTTTATTTCACCAATAATTTGTATTTGCTTGTCTTCTTATACATCTAGTGCTATTGATAGTTTTTTCTTTTGAATTCCCAGCTTACGTATTTAGTTAGTTAGTTAAATATTGAAAATTAAGAATCCGTTTCCCTACAATTTTATTTGTTACAATTTTCATTCAAGTTGTTGTTGTACGTGTCTTATGATCTAAACTTGAATTATTTAGACTAAGATCTGGGAAATGCATGGTGACCGTTATCGCGTCTCAAGGACTGAGAACTGGTGTTGCCTCTGTTGTTCAAGGTCTTGAGAACTTCTCGTGACATTGCATAGTTTTACGAGGTCTTCCGTTTGGGAGTGCGTGTTCCAATGTGAAGCTCTGTTTTTGAGTACGAATTTTGTGAAAGGAATAAAATTATTTCTGTGTGTTAAGATGTCGGTTCTATTTGTCTATTTTACGGTTTATTTCTGTGCGTGAACCTAAGTTGGTTATGAGGAGCGCGCTTAGTGGCATTGTCGTTTTACTGAGTTTCTTTCACCGCTTTCTCGAGCTCTGTTCCTAATTTTTATGCGTAGTTAGAATCTCTAGTTTCTGAGCCTGTGTCTAACATTTGTTGCAATTAGCAGATGTCGTGAGATTCAAGGTTGAAGCGTTTTTATGTAGAGAATTAGAACTTTGAAAATTAAAGGGCAATACGCTCTTGCGTAAACTCGTGAATGTATCTTGTTAATCAAATCTGGAGTGGAACTTTAAATAGACGGCAATCATATGTACATTTCAATGATGAATAATATTTAAATTATCTGAAGTACAACGACTCGTGTAGTTCCTGCTAATTAAATGTCGTGGTCTACCTAATTAGTTCTTGTACATTGTAACTGACGAGTTGATAAAGACGCTCCAGTTCTGTTTCCAGGCTGTGGGCTCTGCATCTACGCTGAGTAGTAGGTCGCATTACCGCGAGATTTTTCCTTAATTTCACTAGGAAGGTCATTGAAACTGAAAAAGCTGACGATTCTCCTTCTCCGTATATTTTAAACAGATTGAGTATCTTCTTGATTTAGAGAGGAATAGTGTACGCTACTCAGCAGGTACGCATTGAGGTCATTGCACGCAGTGGAATACACGGAAATTTACTGTGGGGTAATATTTCTTACTCGGTATGTTCTAATTATTTTTGCATTGTGTTGTAAAGCTTGCGCCCTGAACAAAAATTAGTGCTTAGTTCGCTGATATTAATTGCGGGGATCTGTTGTCACTTCACATTAGGGTGCTCTGGAGTTTTCCCTAATGCGTTCTCATTATCTAAACATAAATTAATGTCAGGATAGTTTAATTTGAATTACTCCGTTTTGTCGACGCCTATCTGATGTTTCGTAATTAGGACAAGAATTTTTAATATAATTTCTCTAATTTTTATTCCTAACCCGGCAGTTTAGTTGTTGAACTTGACTTGTGGTAGCTTGTCTTAAAAATGATAGAAAATTCATAATTACGGACGTTTCCTCGTATTTTCTTGAAGTATTAATTCTTTCTACCAACTTACAATTGGAGAAGACCCGAGGTCCAACTCCTTTAATTTTTTGAGTACTTTGCATGAATTCATTTTTTCTGCAAAAGGATTTCTGTTTAATACATGTTCAGAATGTATAAATCATGGGCTTTGTATGTACGAGTAAAATTAGCATGCTAAACGTTTTCAGTTTTGCTGTCAGTTGTGCAACGTCTATTTGAGGGCTTGGAAGGAGCTCATTAGAAGCGGACTGAGCTCGCGTAAGCCTAAAGTTATCTGTAGATTATGTACTTATGCCTACTTGATCTGCTTACTTAGAGGCGAGTTTTAGCTATTCTAAGGACTGTTGCTGTAGATTTGAGACGAAATCAGCAACATCGCTGTTTACTGGCCGATTATTGAACTAGCCACACTCAAGCCTTGATGTTTCTATCGTCTCTGCTTCTTTCTTCAGATTCATGAAATTATTGCAAAAGCGTTTTGTACTATTTCTTTTCATTTCTGTTAATCGAAAGAGAACGTAATGTTACTTTCTGGCTGTATTATTCGAGGAGCTAAATTGTTTCTCAGTGTCTATAAAAGGTTAAAATTCGGTATCTATAATTTTACTGTAGAAATCGTCCTAGTAAATTCGCGTATCGAATAAGCAATATGCCTGAAATTGTTCGTAAAACTATTTTCGTGCAGAAAAATGGTGAAATCGGGCAGTTATGTTTTTTTTGTCGTACGAGTTCCAATGTATTAAAATTTGCCTGCCCTTTAATACCTGAGGCAATATGGCGCTTTCTGAATGTCAAATGCACTTTGCTAAAGTCAATGCTGGGTTGGCCAAAAGTAAGACGTATTTCGTTATGGTGTTAAAATGTGTATTTTAAGTAAAATATTTGAGAAAAATGCTCGAAAATTAATTAATGTGGTAACGAATAGGCCGGTCCACCTCCATTGAGAACAAAAAAGTATCATACCGAGTAGTGTCAAGTTGCCTTTCTTCCACCTTGTCTAAGGCATTTTATACAGAATAATGCTTTGATACTCTGGTTGTTTTATTAGATTTCTGCTTGTGTCGGACATCCGTCTATGATTTGTAGCAATCCGAGAGCTAATTTTTATAATCCTAGAAGGAAAGTGTTCTATCTGAATGATTTTTTTCTAAATAGTAACTCTTTGTACAGTCCTTAAAATTGTTGCAATGATTTTTTTCAAAATGCAGTGATAATAAATTAATTCTAATTAAACACAGATTTATTCATAGATGCCTAAAACTTGTCATTGGTCACAGACTGCTTCGTACAGGGCGTCCCAATAAATGTATACATTTTTACAAAGCTGTAGTGTGAATTCTACTGGTATTCAAGAGGTGTATGTAAAGGTGAGTATCATCGTCTCTTGGATAGAAAATAAAACTATGGATTTTGCTCTTTTGAGTGAGACCTATTATGGTGTTTAGAATCTTTACGTACTAAATGTACTGCAGTGAAGCCGCAAGAACGAGTGACGGTTTCGGCAAAGTAGTTGGTCAGCAAACAGGAAAGGAATACCCTGCAAAGCCACGATCAACACGTTTGTTGCGATTGCCTGATTGGTGTAAAACTTCACTTTGTACGCATAGTCACTAGAAGGATCTGAAAAAATTACAGAACCTAACCTAAGTGACCCACCGGGGGGGTCGCATCGCAACAAACGTGTTAAAGTAACTTAGCTGCTTTGTGTTTCGGAGTGTAGTCGAATGCGTTAAACATCGTTATGTATGATTTCCACCGAAGGCAGCGAATCGAAAGTATTGAGGTCGGGAGTGGTTTGGGTGGTCACGGCAGGCCAGGTCCTCGTGTTGAGCCACACTGTCTCGAAGTAGATGTGAAAAGTCTTTCCGTGTAGAGTGTGGCTCACAGGAAAGTTGTAGTTTGGTTCGTAGTAAGCCAGGCGAAAGCCGCGTTCATGCAATCCACTTACTACTCTGCGCAGAGAAAGGATTTTTTTGTGAAAATTTCATGTAAAATCGTGTCGCAGTCACGAACAACAAATGCTCGTGAGTAGAAAAATCTTTCACGTTATGATTGCCTTTTGCCATATTATTTGGAAACTTAAGCCGGAGATAATTTGTAGTATCTTCAGTAGAAGTGCATAAATAGTCTCTCTGCCTTATTCTTGCATTGCGAGCAGGAAACATTGATGCAGATGCAGTAGGAATTATTGCAAAATGCGTTGGAGATTTATCAGGTTATTTTGAATGCTTGCTTTCTGGAATGGGTTTCTTCAAAAATTCTGAAGCTGTTAGTTTTTATAAAAGTCAGCTGCAGTAGAGAGGTAAACAACGTCTTATTGATGATAGGATCGGAACACCAGTAGGCGGCTGCAAATACCTGTGACGAAATCTAATCTTCAATCTAAATCAGGGGTCGGCAAAGTGGTCGATATTGACCCCTGGGGGTCGAGGACGGATCTCAAGGGGTGGATAAATTTATGGGGGTCAGAAGGGGGTCGATTAAGGAAAATAAAACGTATCAATTAGATTTTTCAAGACCTTGGNGGATACAAATACATTTTTTGTAGAAAAATTTGATAAAATTTCAATCTACAAAGTAAAAATGGAACACTTCAATATAAATATGTAAATCAAATTAAATGTTTGGAGTGAACAATTGCTTACAATGCAGTAACCGTAGTCGAGACAGCGTGCGCTAGTGACAGCTACTCAAAGCCTTGCCTCTAACGTAGTATGTGTGTATGTCTGGCGTGTGCAGACGACGCATACACAAAACATGCGCAGCACAGAGAACTGAGTACACTCTCACTCCTTCCACACGATACATTTTACAGGATACTTACTTGTATCAATTTTCAGTAATTATTATCGATGCTACATTTTATTGTTTTCTGTGCTTACCGAGTCGATACGATATAATAGCTCTTGTCATATTTTGGTCATACACTTTGTCGTTGAACGAATTCGAACGAGCTCGTAACACGTTCGAAACAGCCTTAGTCTCGTTTGCGGGTGTGTACAAGGTCATTTGCTCTTAGTTGCCCGCCATCTTTCATTTGGTTTGTGCCGGTCTCTTGCTGCTTGTGTTATTGTGTTTAAAACTTGCACTGCTTTTTGCATAAAGTTATTTCCAATACTCATAATGCCCAATAGCATTGCTAAGAAAAAATGTAAGCAATATTCTCCGGAGTATTTGAAATTTGGCTTTGTACCATCGCTTGCTAACGAAACTATGCCCATGTGTTTGTTGTGTTAAAATTTTTTTTTACCAATGATGCTATGAAACCAACTAAAATGAAAGACTATTTAGAAAGGATCCATTTGATGAGAAAAACAAAGATCATGATTATTTCAAAACGCTGAAAGAAAAATTAAGAGCTCAGCCTAACTTGAATGCATTTTTTAAAATCATCTGCTAGCACTGATAGTGAAGGAGGTTTAAAGGCGTCATACAGCATTCCTCTTAATATAGCAAATAAGAGTAAACCGTTCACTATTGGCGAAGAGATCATATTACCTGCTATAAAAGATGCAATTGACAATATTAAGAAGAAAGACTCTAAACAAGTTCTAAAATCCATACCGTTAAGTGTAAGATCTGGGCAGCGGCGCATTGAGGAAATGGCCTTCGATGTTGAACAAACTGTAACCTCAGAACTCCAACATTCTAAATTTACTATTCAACTTGAAGAATCAACTTTTGGAAGTTCAAATATCCTCATGGCTTATGTGAGGTTTTATAGCCCGACTCTGAATAATACTGTTGACGAGTTTCTCTTTGCTGATTATCTTGAAACTGATTCAAAAGGTAAAACGATTTTTTATGCTTGGAAGAATATTCGAACAAGCATAAAATTCCGTTCGGTAATATTAGTGCGATTTCAACCGAGGGCGCACCAGCTATGGTAGGTCGTTACAGAGGTTTTTCTGTCTTTCTTAATGAAAAGGTTCCTACATTGTGTTTTACGCAGACAGCATCTTGTAGCAAAAAAACTGAGTGGTGAACTGCATGAAGCTTTGAAAGTTTGCATCAGATCTATCAATGAAATTAAAGCCCATCCTCTGAATTGCTGACTATTTGTAAAACTATGAAGAAAATGATGAAACTTTCAACCAATTGCTTCTGCCCACTGAAGTAAGGTGGTTATCAGGAGGCGATAGTTTGCAGAGGCTTGTTCAATTTTATGATTCAAAAGACGAATTTTTGAGAAATATAGATCCATCATTATGTGACGAATTAAAATGGTGCAAGAGCCATTTGTTTTATTTGGCAGATTTTTATTTAAAATTTAACGAAGTACAAAAACGCCTTCAAGGCAAAAATGTAACAATCCTTCAAGCTCGAACAATTATCATGGGCTTTCAAGCAAAAATTGAGCTATTTAAATGTTCACCGGCACGTAAAGATTTCAAATATTTTTCAAACTTGCGAATGCTGAAAGAGTCAGAGCTTTTTAGAGTGACTTGGAGATATATATTGAACATCTGAATAAATTAAGAGAAGACTTCAGAACACGTTTCCAAGATTTGGAAAATATGCACGCTCCCGAATGGCTTGTCACTCTATTTGATATGAAAACAGAAACTAAAAGTAATGAATCTGACTTTGAAGATGAACTTGTCGAAATGTGCGTAGATCTGGAAGCTAAAGCGTTGTTTGAACGTAAAACCCTTATTGAATATTGGACTCATGTCAGTACTGCCACAAAATATCCCAAGCTCAAAGCAAGAGCCGAAGCTTTATTGCTTGCATTCCCAACTTCATATATGGTTGAAGCTGGTTTTAGCCATGCGAATGCGATTCTAACGAAGCAGAGAAATAGACTATACTTGGAAAACCGTAGTGATTTACGGTTAAAGCTTACCAATTTTAAACCAAATATCAATAGCCTTGTTGCCGCTCATCAAGCTCATCCATCTCATTACTATCAAGCTTATTGACAAATAGGTATGTTAATGTATTTTTCATTATTCTGTTTTAATACAAAGCATATTGCGTGTTTCCATGGCAGTAAATATTATTGTCAAGTAGCACATTTGTTTTATATAATTGAGTGCATATCAATTTTTCAACGATAAGCATTGTTAGATTTCGAAACAGTAAAAATTTTCTATAGATAGGTAAACTCCTATTCTTTTCTTTTTTACTTTATATCAATGAAGACTGCCTCTTTCTCTTAATATATATCTTCAAACATTGTATAGGGTACAACATAAGATTGGTTTGGTTTATAACATTTCTCTTTATTTTTGGTCATCAAAAATGTCAATAATTGTTTAATATTTTTTTCACCTATTTGTATGTGTGTGTGCGCATGGGGGGGTTGATGTAAATACAAATATCCTATGAAAGGGTCGACGGGTAAAAAAGTTTGCCGACCCCTGATCTAAATGCTTAATTTCTACGAGGTGCAGTTTCATTACTAATGAATTAAACTGTTACTATTTCTACGATTGAAAACATTGAAACTCGGTGTCGTGCAGCAGCACAGTCTATAACTTCGTTACCAGTCGGTTAAATAGATACTTGAATTAACTAAATATCATATTTGCTCACTAGATCTAACAACAGGAATTAAAATTGTTCGGCTGGTATGCAACTTACCAGAATGATTCCCTCGAAAGTAACAACGATTAGGACGCAAAGTTAGTTTTTCTCCAGCCCGTGTGAAGGAGCATTTTTGCCTAGTCCGAACTACGATTTCAGGAATTTATAATTTTCCCTAGACTTCACGAAGTTGAAATGGGCTAAAATTGATATAATCAATGTTTGATTACAGTCATTTCTGAAGGTAGGGAATAATTACACAGAAACTCAAAGATTTCGTTCCAGTGTGCCGTAAGTACACAAAATATCCGTATCTTCGTTGGTGCAGCCTCCTACAGCATTCAATAAAAGTGGTAGCATTAGCATCGCGAAAAAATAGAACAGTGAAGCGAGAAGGAAACAAATGAAGACATACCCTTCCCTTCGAGTGGAGCTCAGAAATCCTATAGAACACCAACCAAGGCTGTTAAACAATACACGCTGATGTGAATCCCCTTCAGCGCAATCTCCCGAAGGAGAGGGGGTCTAAAAATAGCCCACTCCGACTTCGGCCACCAGTCAGTTATGATCATGTATCCTGAACGCACTTTGAGAACAGTTACCAACCTCGCTATCTGGCGCAGCCCCTCCAACCGCCCCTCAGGGTGAGGGTCGTGCTGGCTGTCTGGATACAGGTAGTCCAGGTGTACTTCCAGCGCCAACTGGCGGGTGCGCTCCAACACACGGGTCTGCAATTGTGGGGGGGAAGGATAAAAAAATGAACTTATTTCATTCAGATATACATGAAGTATACAGTAGTTTTTAAATTATTAACGCTAACATTTTGAGACTAGTGATCATGCTTCCAGCGACTGTTCTCGTCTATCTTGTGACTTAAGGTAGAGGGTCGTAGGGATAAGTTTCGGTGATCTAGAAATGAGAAGAAATAGTTCAAGTTTGTCAGTCTGTCAGCCTATATGCTCCCTGCATCACAAGCAGAGAAAATTCAAAGGATGCGTGAGGGTTACAGCATGTGTTGAATTATCAACATTATACGCGAGCTTGAAAGTGTATGTTTTTGTTTTAATGTTTTGTTAGTGCGAGAAAGAATGCAAAAAGATCATGCTAACAAAACATTGAAGGCTCGTATAGGAGAGCAGTTGCACGGAACGCCAGTCTCTCCACGAGACGAAGAAAAAAAAACGAACGAGATGATAAGGCTTACCATCGAACAATACGTGACCCACACCAGCAGTCTGTGAAGGTTGCTGATTCTGAAGGGGATAGCTAAGGCAGTACTGAAGATTACTAATTTTCCAAGGTACACTGACGAAAGCAAGCACTACCAGCCTCTTCCTCAAAGCTCAAGAATCGTACCCTAGGATAGCAACAAGACCCTCAAATACAATAAAATATTATTCCCTCATGCACTTTGCGGTAAGAGAGAGTCATATTTGTTGCAGAAACTTTTCATTAGACTAAAATATTTACAAAATTACGAGGTTAGGGTGTCTGGAAGAGTTGCGCGTTTTACTTTGCACCGCCGGTTGTTGAGAAAAACAGATCCAAGCCTCACGTGTAGTGCTACTGTTAACAACTAAATATAGTTCCCATGTGTAACTAAACCAAAAACGCTAAAATAGGCTGGAAGTTTTTTTTTCCATAGTTGGAGCATCATAATTTGTAAAGATTGTAATCGGAACAGACTACTTCAGTACCTGGAATATCGATTTATCGAAGACGTCCCACTCGGAGTTCTCAATGTCAATCTTGAGAACTGCGATCTGCGCTTGGGCATGGCCGAGGAGAACTTTAATGTCGCTCAGAGGGCGATACACATACGGGAATCTGCCAGACGGATCTGACAGGATTAAGAGTTGTCTCCTCCAGCCCAAACGAACTTTGAGGAATGTAACCCTGAAAACAGAACGTACTAATTAAAATGTTAACTTCTGAAACAAAGGGAAAAACTATTATATCAACGGCGGATCCCAAATGGGTTAAGAACTAAGCCAGAAATAAACAATGATTATATTGCAGGTAATGAATAGAGTGAAATACGTTTTGCATGTTTATCGCCTAGTGATCTTTCTGAAGGCTTAAAAAAATGCAAAATGAATGATGAAACAATGATTAAAAAAACAATAACTTGCTCAACATGATTGAGGTACCCCATACCAAAAAAATGCAGAGAGGTGCCGAGACTAAATAGTTTAACCTGAGATTAAATAAAAGTAAAAAACCTCGTATAATTAACACGTTGGCCGCGATTGCTGATTTGGTAGGTTTGGTTTGCCGTTCAGCATGTACCAATATGGCGCACATAGCGGTCAACGTGTTTATACAGAGGTGCACGGGTGAGATCCATCGGCGTTGTTAATCTCAACACACATGGAAAAGCCAGTTCAGAGCAAATCGTCGTGTTATAAAAATAAAGCTCCATGACACTACTTCTTCGGAAAATAATGCACCACAATACCATTTCTTTTGCAAAATAATGCACCATGACACTATAAACCTTGGATTATAATACCGCATGACACCATTCCTCTGGAGAGGGAGTAGGGGTCAGTGGATGTCAGATCACACAGACGTTAACCCTTTCAGTGCCAAATTAATTGGGAAGATTTACAGAACTGCCAAGCATATATTCTTGGTCTATGGGTTCACATTAGTTATCAAAAAAATTTTGGTGACCCTCCGACCCCCTTCACCCCCCAAATGGGGTGGGACATACATGTCCCACTGGGTTTTTTTTGGTAGTACATAGATATCCCACTGGGGATTTTTGCCCCAATACTGGGATACAATCTAAATAATGTATTTATACAGGAAAGTAGAAAAACAACTGTAGGAAACAAAATATTTATTAGACATTAGAATACTGGTATTATACACTTTTCATGCTTTGCATGATTTTTTGGACTAGCAATACTGCAACAAAATTATAAAAATAATACTAAAGTTGTTTAAAAAAATGCAAAAGAAGTTACACATTATTGTCTTCTTCTGTCAGTCTACTTGATGTGGTAGGGGGTGAAACACAGCTTGCAGAGTGGGATCTGGCAGGCGGTGCACAGGGTCTTGGTCCTCTTGTCCTTCTGATGTTCCCTGGCACAGTGGAAGCTGCGTCTTCTAGTATCCCCCTCAAAGGGCAGATGGTCGCCGATGTTCACCAAAGAAGAA
>VCRD01002614.1:0-17189 GCA_006783055.1 Trinorchestia longiramus
CGTCGCAGTACACTCCAGGGTAACCTTAAGTATATTCCTCTACACTGACTATGTTCAGCCATACAACTCTGTGACTCAAAGTGAGAAATGCACAACATTTTGCTCGGTGCCCAGCCATGTTGGTGTGAGGAGGATCAAAAGGGAAGATGAAGCAACTGTTCGAGTTACACACTTGTAAGAGGTCCTCTGAAATCAATCGTTACGTCAATTATAAATCAAGGATGAAAAACACTTTGACTAGGAAATGGTTAGAAACCTGGGCCACCAAGTGCGATAACAAACTCCCTTCAATTAAAAGGTCAATAACTATCTTCGCCACAGGCTTCCAACCATATCGACCTTGGGAAATCCTGGTATGCCACCTGCGTATCAGCCACACGCATCGACACCTAATGGAACGACGGTCGGCGATGGAGTGTGAGGACTGCGGGGTGCCACTCACAGTGCAGCACGTCCTCGTTAAATGCCAGAGCTATAACGCTGCCAGAAACTACTGCTTCAGTGGACACCCTCCAGCTCATGTGAGTGGCTATCTTGGTGATGGTGGACAGATGGAATTTCGAGGGCTTTTGCATGTCTTAAACTAACTTCCATAACTTAATATAATGACCGAAACAGCGCACAAGCTATTACAGGCATTGGTAAACCCAACTGTGGCCTTGAAAATTTTGAAATCAATGTCGACTTCCTCGAGACATGTAAGACGTATTAGGCGGACGAACATAAACGAAACGCGGCCGAGCGCACCTTGTTGATGCTGAATGAGGTATCAGCGTGGGTGGGAAGCTGTAATTTTTGGGAAATTACCCCAAGTGCTATGTAGAATGTGGCTACAAGTGATAATACCGTATTGAGAACTTGATGCTTTCTCTTATTTCTTCAGAGATGCATGATCCTAAAATTTAGAAGACTGGCTCTTGATACCGTGCATCACTGCTGAGATCGCTTTTATTGTGGCAGCGGTGGTTAACACATTCATTGCAGTTGCCTAGTCGGTGGAAATCTTTACTTCGTACATACAGTCACTAGAAAGCTTTGAAAAAATTACAGAACCTAACCCGAGTGACCCACCGGTGGGTCATACCGCAATGAATGTGTTAAACCAAGAATATAATAATAATAGTCTGGTACAAATTAATTTTAAAAACCTCTTATTCTCGGTGGGATGTTGATGTGTAACGTACTTTTTTCAGTTGTTCGTGAATACTCTAATCATTCTATATTTTTCGTTCTCGTTGAGCATAGTATTTCCATCTGAACGTTTATTCTCTGAAAATTGAAAGAAATGAGATAGAGCTAAAATTTTCGAACAAGGGAAAATCTGGTTTTCAAATAAGGTCGGACATTATTATCTACATTTGTAAAAAAACTATAAAAAATTATTTAGTCCTAGGTTTAATTCACAGTTTTTTTTGTGCCCCATACACGTCGTCCTCATCAACTCGTAATTATTCATGCGCACGAATTCTTCTTCGTGCAATCTTGAAGCTCTTGCTGTAATTGTAGTAAACTTTTTGTAGCATCAAAGTATATTTTTTCAACGTTCCAATTCACGTCGTTTTTAGATTTAACTTAAGTGTAAAAGTTCAAAGAATGCATTAGACAAATAACATCTAACTCGGTATATTATTCATTATTCGCCCTGGAAAGTTAAATGAACATTTTTCAGTAAAAAATTTACTAAGACCATGAAATAAATTAATTACAAGTCACCGATGTTAGAAGACAAACAAAATAAGGCGTTGCAGAGTGATGTTCAATCTGTTCAAATACTAAATAAATTTACGTACATTCTGAAATCACCTAGTGGCAGCTATAGCATTTATATATAAATAACTCTGCTATAAATGTATGTACCATTTCTTAAGCAGCTTTCAACAAATAACGTGTGATTGTTTGCAATGAGTAACGGACACGCGGAACACATTTCCCAATTTGCTATTTCACAGAAGGCTTTCTTAAGACCTGCATATTGTGACGCTTGTATTGCCATGTAGGAATGAAGTAAAATTTGAATGAACGAACAACTAAAGTAGAGTCACATCAATTTCTACAATAGCTTTGCTGAAGAAACTAAATCACATTCTGTTCTTCTTTTAAAATGCATTAGCTGAATTTGAATGAGCATGTCGCTCAGCACAATAGATATATAATATGCAGCATGCAATACACGTATAGTATCAGAGTGCTCGAAAGTATTTGCATGTTATACAATCAGGAAATATGAATGCCCAGTCTGACAAGAGCAAAGGGTAAGGGGGCAGGAATTGTGTAAAACAGCAGTGCAGCATCTTTTCTAGCCAGCAGTGTGCTATTCATAGTCATCTCGAAAATTACTCCTCGTAAGAATCAGAATATTACAAAAGTACACATTGGTCATTGTTCACTGAAAGAATATCGAAACAAACGCACAGTTACAGAAATAGAACATTTTTTAAACGTATCGAGAAGTGACTGCCTGCACGTGCCAGTTTCAGAGGTTTACAAATGAAATTGACCTATCCAACACAACAAAAACAACCAACCTGACTGGCTACATGCTGAGTGAAATTATTGTATCAGACCCACGTTGAAGCACATAAATTTACCACGTCATGTTCAACTGTGAACGAAGTGTTAGAAAAATTGAAAACATGCAAAAAAGGAAGGGCCTGCACATGACATTCCGCTTGACAACAAATACACGTTCCACCCTCTAACGAAATAGTCTAAGACTTTTACTGGAAAATGAAGTAGGTTGAACATAGGATCAAAAATTCACCTTTCCGGCGTCAGGGCTGCAGTCTTTGAGTATGACTATGATATCATTATTGTTTTTTTAAAGCATACGTTTGTTTCCATTTCTTTTTTGGTAAAATTCAATTCCTTTCAAACAGCCTGAGGGATGAACCAGTCAACAAATCAAATCCAACATGAAGATAAAAAGTTTTCAGCACGAAGAAACAGTATCGTGTGAGGTGAGGCCAATCAACGTCTAAGAGAAGAATGAAGCGCTCACAGTCATTCTCAATGCAGATGATCTATTGTGGGAGACGAAAGATGTAAAATGGTCAAAGTTAATAATGTGCAAATAATATTTTTGAAACATATATTCGTCGTCTACCTGAAGTGCTTCTTCTACAAACAGGACTGCTTTAAACTAACTACATAAATACTATAAACATTAGTTTTACGAGCATATTACGATGGCCCTTTAACGATGAAAATTCATAGAATGGCATTAGAATTTATCGAATGAGAGCTAGAACTTGTTACAAACACAAGATTGTGAGCAAAATTATTAAATCCAATCAAAAACGCCACGAAATATGCAGTTGAGCTTATGGATCACTACAGCCGCCTTACAGATTTCCCGGATTATGTAAATCACAAACAGACAATCAACTCTTAAAGAAAGTATATTGAAACGGCCACAACATAATGCGTGATATTTGCCTGACGAGTCGGTAACACCCACGAAAACTTACCTAAATAACTTAACGAAAGTTCCATGAAAAAAATGTTGCCGCCTGCGGTAGATGGAGCAATGTACACAATAGAGCGTCCACTTAGCGTGTTTATGAGGGCTAACATAACGAGAAGAGCCTGGTTTCCAAAATATTCGCCCTAACGTTATGCCAGCAGCGCACCTCCCAGCGAGCAGGAAGCTCAAAAATGCCATGTAATCCTAACACAAAATATAACTTGGAGCATAAAGCTTCGTACTACAAAATTTTAAGCATTGCAGCAGTGTACCTATACCTTCCAGAGACTTTTCTCAACATAAGAATAAACGTATTTCATAGTTGGAAGCTATGAAATCCGGTAGTTATTGAATGGCCTCTCGAGCGTCAAGTACGACTACTACAGTGCGTGTAGTAACAGTGATCTCTCGTACCATCATCCTACACCTTACCAGCGGTAACACTGCAATCCATGCAAATTGTGGACACTTTGTGATGATTAATTGCCGTACACTCTCATAACTGGTAAACAATAGCCATAAAACACGTCCTAACTACTCGAACCCATTACTTCAATTCAAATTCTCCGATATACCAGCCCACGATGAACATGGTCGGATCGCCTTCGATAACAGTGATCGAATTTTGTTTCCCAAGCAGAAGACCAAGCACTCGTGAACAGAAGTTACAATCAGCAACCTTTGCAGACGCCACATCTACCGGTTCAGTTTCATCGTTCGTTAAGACATCAACGCCTTCATCTTTTGATAAACTCTGTACATCAGAATGCTATTTTCAAGCTATAAAAAACATTAACCAACCATTGTTTACGCCAAGCTAATAACCAGAAGTCATTAAGCAGAACTAAAAGAACAAACTCCAAAATTTTTAAACCAAACTTACCATGGATTCACCAACGAAGCAGTGTGGACGCTTTCGGTAAAGATTTATGACTATAAATACCCAAGTCTCGCGGTAAGAAAAGGAAAAATCTGAAATAAATCAAAAGCTTCTACGCTCAAGAATTAAACGTGCAAAATAATAAATTTTGGCGGGTCAAAATAGGTACAACTTAAAGCATAACATGTTTAAAAACTTTAGAAAAACTAACAATTATCTTAATGGGATTTTAAAGTTATGCTTGTTCTATATTTCTTATCAAACCTATTGAAGCTTCATTCTAAATTCTGTTAAAAAGAGTTCATTGAAAAGCTTATTTTCAAATCCATAACAGGTTTTCTAAAACAATGACAGAATGAACAGCAGCCATCGCGGGCAATGCTGAACTGTTTCAGTCAATTGTGACATGCCCCCAATATTTCTGAGTTGATCGCAACTCACACGAGCCGCCGACTCGAGCTCAGGCAGGAAATTACTGCAGCAGTCGCTGGCTTTATGAAATTTACCTGTTTTATATAACGAATATTATGTACGAGTTAACTACCGTACCTGCGACGTTCAGTGGCAACACAACCCATTCAAAAAGACATGAGCAGCATCAGAAACATTCGCGCGCGAGATTCTTTTTGAGCAATTCGTCTGCCGCCCACACGAGCTTACCCTTAGAAAAACATCACAAGTACCAGGTCGTAACAAAAGAGCTGCTGGTTCTTTAATTCAACATTAGAGTTAATTTATACATGCAACTAGTTAAATTTTATCACGACCTTGGCAAGCAATCCGTTTACCTATTCACGAGTTTTTAAATACCTCTGACACAAAATTCATTCTTTCGAGTAAACTGAGCTTCAACACAGTTACGACTAAGTCCATTGAATGCAGTTTTACTCCTTGATAATTGTTTAGACTGCGGGAAAGAGGCAAGTCAGATGATGCAATATCCGGACAATAAGGCGAATGACAATAAGGTTGTTCTGTGACAAAATCTGAATCTGACGTTGGGTCACGTGTGCTTTATGTGGATGCGCATTATTTGAAAAAGAATGACCCCTTTGCGATAGGGTGGCGTAGAAGTTGTATTGTTACAGCTCTGTTTGACCATCAAAGTCACTGACAATCATTTTATTGTCTCTAAGAAGCTCGTAGTGAATGATTCCTTTTCAAATTCCACTACACACTGACAGAATCTTCTATCCGTAATGTCTTCAAACTAGCAGAACTAACGTCACAATCCGATTTACATATCGCTCCACAACAAACTCGACGGCTAGTCATTGAATCAAGAGCTAGGTTAACATCCCGGAGAACACAAAAGTATAATGCTGAGGTTCCTACACTCCATCAGCTCATAAAGGAAGAGTTACCTTTGAAAAACACAATTATTATCAATAGTAAATTTTGATTTGAGAGCAAGAATGCTCTGCTTCACAACCCTATAAAACCTTGCACAGAAATTCCATAGCCATCCGTAAAGCGTGTAGCTTTCAATGCATATGAAAGAGCGAGACGCAGCAGCGACTAATTATGACCAATAACGCTTCACTTACCCAAGCCGGACATGTGCACGAAATCAGTCACAAGATGCAAAAAAAAGCAGTTCGTACGAATAACTCGAGGGCATTTCGAAGTTTTTTTAAAAGCAATGAACCACATTCATGTTTTACATACAGAAATGAAATGCAAGAAAAAATAACAAATGCATCCTTGAAGCAGTGTAGGTAATATCTTATTTTCTCTACAACAGCAACGAGGTAGTTATAAAGATGTCTGTCTATGTATCGCGTCGACCATAAACCAGCCGTACGCACAAATGAAATGAAATTATACACTTACAGTTTTAGAGGACTAGCAACTCAAAGGCGTCACAGAATAAAACCAACAATGAGAAGTTGAAACGCGTACGACTGACCGAATGAAATCAATCGTTACAAGGACTTTTAACGGCGACAATGCAATTGCACGTCAACCAAGTTCCCTGTCTGATTATGAGTAAGTTTTTCATATGTAAATTATTCAATGCTTAAAAATTCTGCAGGCATTGGTAAAGTTTCAAGGCTGTGCAGTAACTGAACACATTTTTTATTAAAGCAAATACGCATATATAATAAAAGAAAGTTGAGCACTATCTCCAGGACCAGTTACTTTTCCTAGAACGGCCTACGATTTCAGGAGAGATAGTGCTTAGGTGTTCTACCACGATAATTACTTCATCACATAGCCCACAAATCACTTATATTCAGACTCAAACAGTATGAAGTGAATATTTTACATACATGTACGAACTTTAATAGACGATGTAAACCCTCTGCCAAGCTCCAATCGAGTTGACAAATTAAAAGACAGGATTATTCATCCCTGAACAACCAGCTAAGAAACTACATCAGGCATATTTTCAAGATAGGGCACGTAACACTTCAACCTAAAAGAGCATGTGTGTCCAAAGACATTTAAAACATTAACATTTATTTCTTTACAACAGAAAACTAAAACTTTGTGAGTCTACTCATGAGCGCTGTCGGCTGAGCAGTCGCTACCGAAATGGTCACTCCCACTCGGTGGTCCCGGGTGGTTTACTCGTTAGATCGTAAAGCACTCTGCTGATTCCTGGCACTGAGAGAATCTCGGCCACCATCTTATTGATAACAGTCATGGGCAGATGCTTCGTGGGTACGGCCGGTCTGCCAGTCATGAAGTCTTGAGTTATGAAAGGTCGTAACACAACGCTGCGCTGGCACGACCCAGACCGACACATTAGAGGGTCTCTGTCAAAGTGGATAGGCAAAAGAACAATGGGCATTTGAGACACCTTATCCATGTAACCCATTTCTGACAGGACTTGTGTGGCCAAGTAGTCTGCCTGCCGAATAGTGGCAACAACATTGGGAGTGAGAAAAGTGGGAGTAATTTCCTGCACAACTTCTCTCACACACGTACCAAAAATAAAACAAACGCGGTTGACGTTATGGCACACTTTTGGTATGAGCCGCGCCATTGTGAGTAAGCTGTCCCATAACGGCTCGGCGTCCGTAGAAAGTCCCACAACGTAGCTGTAACTCCGGCTGTCGCCTTGCACTCCTACACTGCGAACTGGTAATAGTGTAGCTTGTAAATTCTGCAAGTTTATCTTACCAAGTTCTTGCCTCTCAGATTCGGTAGTACTTGCTTCAATGCGTGGCAAAAGCGCATGTTTTTTCTCCACACTAGAAGCATAATCGGTCAGCACCTTGAGAATAACCTGAGTCTCAACGTGGTCCCTATCAACGAAAGGACTATCGGCGCACAGAATTCTGATTGCTAGCCCAGGACCTGGGAAGGGGTGGCGATCAACAAACTCACTTGATAGTCCCAAATCCTTACCAATCTGTCGCACTTCATCCTTATGAAAGTCTTTCAGAGGTTCCACGACTCTACCCTGACTCCGCATACTCCTAACCAAATCAGTGTCATTGTGATGAGTTTTGATAGTTGACGCGTTCGTGGTGACCAGTGAACTTGCGCTTTCTATAAGATCAGGTCGCAGTGTCCCCTGCCCAAGTAATACTTCATTCGGATCCAAATTGAGGTGCTGTATGAGATCATTGGCTACTCGAATATAGGTGTCACCAATAATTTTGCGCTTTTCTTCGGGATTTGAAGTGCAGCAGAGATAGTTGGTGAGACGCGCACGCTCTCCATTAACCGAGTTAATTGTTGTTGTAGCATCTCTGAACTCGTTCCAAGCGTTTACTACCTGTAACTTCAAGCCTAACTTCTTGAGACTTTGTTCTACTTGCAGACTCTCGTTTTTTCGCATAAAACCATTGTTTATGTGAACCGCAATTACTTGTTCATGGCTCAGTGCTTTGTGCAGCAACGCAGCACAAACTGTGGAGTCAACACCTCCACTCACCAGCATCACAACTTTCTTACTGCCCACAGTTTCCTTGATGTAGCGTAAGCACTCAGCCTCCCGGCTCTCTATGTTAAAGGTCCCAGTGAAACCAGCTATTTCATACAAGAAAGAGCGCATCATTTCTACTCCATGTTCAGTGAGATCCACTTCTGGATGAAACTGGACTCCAAACAGTCTATTTTTCTCGTTAGCAATGGCAGCAACAATATTGCCCGACGTAGCTACAACCTTGAATCCTGGAGCAAGCTTATCAACACTGTCACCGTGAGTCAGCAAGACTGTCTCTTTATTGTTGAGACCCTTGAACAATTGGCAGTAGTTATCTACTTCGATGGTATACTGGCCATCTTCTCTCTCACTCTTTTGGACAACAGTACCTCCAAACTCTCTGTTCATGAGCTGCATCCCATAGCAAATACCAAAGACTGGCAAATTTATCTTGAATATATCCGGATCGTAGGCAGGTGAATCTTCCGAGTTAATGGAGCTCGGCCCACCAGAGATGATGATGGCTTTGAAGCCCATCTCTTTAATAGAATATGCAGGGGTGTCAAGAGGCAGCATTTCTGTCTCCACGTTTAGCTCGCGCACTCTCCTGTCAATAACTTTGGCGTACTGAGCACCAGCGTCCAAAATGGCGACCCTTTCACGGCCTCCTGGTACGGTGGACGCCTTTTCCCCTGCAGCACCGCCCTTTTTGCCCCCCTGCAATTCATCGCTGTCGCCGTTCATTGCGTCCTCGTCAGCGGCTCGCTCTAAACTCGCGTGATCTGAAATGATGTCACCGTTGTCGTACCCAGCACGACTTCGGGACTCAGATCCTTTTTTGCTCTTGCTGCTCTGGTTCCCAATGGTTCTGAAATGAGATAACAGTCACATCGTGTTCAGTGCATGTTTCATCGTGTTCGACTTATTTTCAATCACCTGATTTCTTTCACCAGATAAGAAACGTAATGTCTGATAAGTAAAATGAATCTTCTCACACACGTGTTTTGTAACTTTGCATCAACATTTCAGTCCACATAACTATGAGCTTCGAAGTACAGAGATGATATATAATAGCTAAACGACACTAAAGAAAGGTTTCAACAATACTGCAAAAACCAGTATATTTGTGCTTGTATAATATCAAAGCTTCACTACCGTGGTACTTCTGATCACTGCCGTACTCAGACTTCCTGATTGTCAATTCATGAATCATATCAGTGACTTGTTCAACAGTAAATGTTGGGCGACTACGTGCTTTGCTAGTAAATGGGACTTTGAAACAACATTTCATCTGATGTATGTATAAGTTGGCTGTATATCATGCCTAACGTTATTAAGAAGTATATTTTTCTACGTGCTTGTAGCAGTGGGTGAAAACTCCAACAGATTAATTAATATTAAAAGTTAACGGTGCATTTTCAAACAGTTCTTGAATATTGAAATTTTTCTGTCGATCCTAGAGTAAAATTGAGGTTTGAAATGGTTGAATCTCAGTGAATCGAAAACTAGATAATATAAATGGAAATAAATATCATAAATCCTATCAAGCTATGGAACTGATATTCCCCTGACTTTATTTAAAATGTATATAAGTAGATTTGTGTGCCCCAGAATACGCGTATGTACAGTCACTCATGATTGGAGTGAACTATTCTTTCTAAACTCTGGATATTCCTTGCAGGAAACTGCTGAACTATGAACTCAATTACAGTACTTGTACTGATTTCCTCAAGCACAGAAAAGATTTTGTTGTTGATTTTTGAAGATGCTTGTGAGGATTGTTCCTCAGCCTCCTAGAGCACTGCTTTGAAGTCGGGTGTTCTACTGCTGAAACTCACAAGCTCTAGGATTCTATTATAATGGAATGTACATATATTACCTAGCTTGCCTGCATGAGCAGCACAGTACTATTCAACTATTCATAGCACATTCATGTTGACCCAGTGTTACTAAATACTTTCAGCTGAACGTGATACGTAGCATAGAAGACAGCAGTTTGAGGCTTGCTGCCTTCAACAGTCAATGTATAAAAGAAAGTCCTGTTCTTTATGGTATTCGAATTCTGGCTTCAAACCAGCAGTGAACTCTATGCCTCTTTTCAAAGTTTGCTGTTTACCTTTAATAACTCTTGTACTTAATCCACATTTAAATGTGTTTTTCAAAAGGAATTAAGTTGTATTTCATATATTGACAGGTTTCACACCAAGAAACTTCACTGCATACTTTAAAAATCATTCAAATAAGAAAAAGAATCCTGATGATATTGAAGGATAATGTTTTAGCATCCTCCCACTCTGAAGGAGTGACAGCCCCCTCTCCAGAATATTAGCGCATATTGAGCCAGCTTTTTATCAATTTAGATTAAACCAATTTACCATGTCAACATGTCCAGTTCTATGAGTTTAAATCCTTGCTGTCTAGACAAAATTCTTAAACAATACAGCACATTTGCAGTTTGCTCCTTAAGGTAAAAAACACACTCCCAAGTATGCTTTATGGATGTTACTTGTCAGATACTCATTCCTTTTTAGTAGCTTAATGAACGATTGCTTAATTTTTGAACATACACGCACAAAGAAATGGTTCTCCTAGTTCTTTGTATCCTAGACAGGCTGTGCAAGATTTGACAACCATTTCGTTTGGGCAGGGAGTACGTGCCAATGTAAAAAATGTGGAAATGGGAATAATGTGACAGAAATAATAGTGTTATAGGTTTATCAGCTTCCCTCATGAGAGACTATGAAGTATCTAATGATTGGCAACCTAACACTATCTGCATACTCTCCTACATGATAGTAGTTCATAAATCTTACAGACTCTTAAAAAGCTTTGCACTGCAGTTCCACCGTAAGAATCTCCGCAGGAAGAACGATTTAGTTGTTAAACAGTTAAAAAACAGCAATTCTAAGGTGATAAATGTCTTAAAATGAAGCAATAATAAGTAGCAATGCTCAACACTAGAAGTTAACTAAAGTTTAAATATACAATCAACTGCAGGTAAACTACCCTTTTTCAAACTCACTAATGATGGAAATATTTATGAACATGTAAGGATATACAGAAAATAAATGTACCTCAGCATTTTCCCCTACACACAAAACTACCATTTCAAGAAGTGCTTCACACAAACAATACAAAAGTATCTTTATGAACATTGCAAACTATCAATACATTTTTGTTCATAATTAAACTACATACTTTACTTCATTCAACTGCATATAATTTTGCCATGTTCTTCATTATTTTTTCATTAATTTGGCTAATTATCCTGAAATAATAAACAATCTATATGCATTAAATTACTAGTTTCAAAACTTATCACACAGTACATCAATTTCCTTTTATACAAACAAATCTGTTTTACATGCAATAAACTTGAATGTTAATTGTAGAAATTGTTACAACAAATTCTTAGGAACAGACATTCATAACTTTACCATGAGAACTTCAATATCTCGGCATAGAATCATTTCTACCAATTAACAGCCAGTTACTAATTGTATCAAATTTAAACTGTACATCTGTAACTACTCAATAAACATACAAGTTTAAAATTAATCATAACCATAAAATAAACATCAACTGGCTGAAAAAAAAATCTAGGCAACTGAAAAGATTACACAGAGCACATAGAATTTAAAAAACAGCAACTGGCCTCACTCTACAACACATCACATGGCTAGCTACCTGATGGCATCACTCTGTTTGAGTTGTGACACAACAACGAGCCTCACTCTACAACACATCACATGGCTAGCTACCTGATGGCGTCACTCTGTTTGAGTTGTGACACAGCAACTGGCCTCACTCTACAACACATCACATGGCTAGCTACCTGATGGCGTCACTCTGTTTGAGTTGTAACACAGCAACTGGCCTCACTCTACAACACATCACATGGCTAGCTACCTGATGGCGTCACTCTGTTTGAGGTGTGACGAGGGTGCAGCGAGGTGAGGAGACGAGCTGGAGGTCAAGGGAAGCTTGCTGGTGCTGTTGTCTGCCTTACTGTCCCCACAACACCCGCACCGCACCAAGCCACACTGAGCACATGCAGTAATATCTTTAACAATGTGGACAGCACCTTTTTTCATCCTCTTAGTTTTGATGAGGCCAGGTGCCCTTGCCAACAAAGTTAGGAGAGCTGGTGTAGCCAATGATATCTAGCTTATGTAGGAATTTCCCACTGCTTGACTCAGCATAGGATACACAATAAACACAAAATTATAGAGACCAAATAAGGTAAAAAGAAGCATACAAAGAAAAGAATAAAATAACCTTTTCATTCATAAGTAATTCACCCCTGATGAGAATTGGATACTCTCCTATAAAGGAAGAAAAATATCAGTGAATGTTCATCATGAAATCAATGTATTTTTTGAATGGTTCTTACTTTGCCATCATAAAATTGTGCCAAAGTCATAAAATCACACATTTCCACATTTTGCTTTCAGCCTGGTTTCAAGAGAAGCACAAAAGCAAATCTAACAGCACCATTCTCAAAATTGACTAAGGAGAGGGCTGTCAGTAGGTTTACAATTTAGAGAAACTGCAAAGATATGAATTAATATCTCACTTGTAATGTAGGAGAAACCTAACCAGGAAAAAAAGGTTGCTTGGAGTGGTGTAAGAAGGTTTTGACCAGGTTGAAGAGAAATGGGCATGCCAAATACTACTGTTATGCCTCTTCAAGCTTTGGCTTGAACCTATTATAAAGACAAAGAAGCTGGTGAGCATCATTGTCCTCTCAGTAGTCTCCAGTGAAAGTAGCATCTTGCTTTATCTACAACCACAAGAAAGTGGATGCAGAGGTCTACTGTAGCTTTCCTGAGGTCCAAATGATCCCATATGAGAATGTCAAGGCTGCAGGTAATGAGCATGTTCCCCAGCAGGGCTCTTTTCTGCCCAGAGTGCATGCAAGACTATCAACTTGTTCAAGAGGTCTCATGTGTCAACCAAGTTGAAAAGTTTCTGGCAATCAAACTTGCCAAAATTAAACCCTTTAGATTATTTTTAGGGGGGGATCAAGTTGAAGATTATGCAAGGACTCAACAATGTTACAGCTCATAAAGAAAACATTAAAACAAAAACAGTGAAATTCTTGTAAAAAGTAGATATCATTTGTACAGCAGCCAACATATGGAGGTCATCACTTTAACCAAATATTAAATAAAATTAAGTCTTCCTTTTCTTGTGGATAAACAGCCATAATTTGAAATCTCAGTCTTTATTACTCCTCCTGGTGATCTTATGGCCTGAAGAAAATTGCTGCAATTGTATGGATTATCTGGATGACCATGGGCATAAAAGAGCTAAGGAGTATAAACAACAGAACACAGAATCAAAAATGTAATTTTTTTGATACACTCAAGGAACTTGCAGCTGGAGGAATTATCAAGTTAGAATAAGTTGTTTTATAATTAAAGAAGAAGGCCACCATTAAGCAGAGAATGTTAGGTTAGCCATACTGTTGTGCATGCTACTATACACAGGAACAAGTAACTATGGTCACTATTCCTAATGCAGTACTGGTCTAAATTTTTTATATTCAGTAAGTATACATATACTAAATACATGACATTTCAAGCATTCTATCTATGCTAGGTTAGGTTAGCACCATTCAAAAAAAATACAAGGCTTCATGCAATTATTATCATTATCATATTCCCAGTTCAACCACTGCAGCAGACTTCAAGCAAACATTAACTATTATACAAGAAGAATACCACATTAAAATCTACAATATCCTCCTTCTATAAAATTGAAATAAATGTTGATTGATGTCATTATAAACTGCTCTATCAACAAGATGCACCCAAGTTTCTCCTTTAGAGTAGTGCCTGATGACTACATTAGTGTATAATGAAGACTCACCAGGAAGGAAATAATTGGTCTAATCAAAGGCGCCGTTGCATCTGTTGGTCTTGTGCATTGATGGAGAAGATGCAGAGCTAAGCTCACATCACAAAGTGCATCAGTGAAAAATTTACTAATCAAACACAAGTCAAAAATTACGAATTTTGAAGAAACACTTTCTGCAAGCAATAATTCTGAAATGGACAGTATTTTCTGAATAACCTAATATACCACATCAGAAGAAATTTTTTCCTTCAGTTCAGCAAGTATATTATATGTAAGCTCACATTTTAAAATTTTAAGATATTTCCCCAAAATCTTTTTCTTCATTTGAGCTAGCAATTATGTGTCAAACTTGTTCTGAAAGTTATCATGGACAGCAATTTCTTCATGTCCTCATTTAAACTATTCATTTCATTACAAGTTTTCCAAGTATTTTTATTATTTTGCCTGGCCACAATGGTCCAAAACAAAATCACAGGTGAGGTTTTTAGGCCTTCATTTGATATCAATATTCTGTTTACACTGCCACAACTCATAAAATTAGAATCAATAATTAAAATAAAAAATTTAGATAAGATAATTAAATTAACAGTATTTCCTGATTAAGTAAAAGATAAACTTAGTAATTCAGGCCAGATTTGAAGAAAATCTTGATACAATTTGGTCCAACAGCTACAAAATTAATTTTGCAAGGAAAGAAAGCATTAAAGATACATTATTTGTAGAGACACATCAGGGTATGCCTAGGTTTATCTATAGTGTACACATCAGTCATCTCTGTCATGTACATACTGATTACAAGACCATCATAAAATGGATTTATTCCATATTGAAACAATTACACATTTGTTTCAGTGAAAAAAAATGTACACAATTATTACTAGCAACTGGTGTACTCATACTATCAGAAATGATGGCAAATACTATTGGAAAGATATTACATAAAATTACAGTGGAGTTTCCATGCTTAAGCTTATTTCAAAGGAAACTTATTTCACTTGTGACAGTAATAAACGCTTAAAATACAGTATTTGTGAGCCACAATAGAAGTAGTTATAGCCATTTGTGTCATATCTTAGATACAGAAATTCAGCAGTACTGAGAGCAACTGCAAACTTGTGTGTGTATATTGTTATATGAAATACCCCTCCAAACTCAGTATCCACAATACAGACTGAAGTATAAGGCTCTGGATCTCTCTAATTTTTTTAATGTGACATTATAGCGCATTGCACAGAAAAAATGAGTATCAATTTAGCAGTGAACTGAAACCAAGACCACCCATGCGAATTTCTTCCTATCTATTCTCAAAAGTGTGACACAAAACATATAAATAAACATATAAATAAATATATAAACACACAACAGTCATTCTTAGTATTAGATAAACTGAAAAAAGGAACAAAATTTTCAAAAAAGTAACCAGAAAGCTAAATGAAACAATAAAAAATTAAAACCAAATGTATGTTTGTAGAAGAAATGTCACAATTCATCTGTATAATTTGAACTAACATATATATTAAAGTTGAAACATTTCTTTGGGGAACTACTTGGTGTTTTTTCTTCAGCTGTTCTAAAGACTTTAAATAATTGCGAATGACTGTAACATCAATCAGTTTACCCAAAAATCCTTTACAAATTCATGAAAAACTTGTGATGTTTTAAATTAGGGGCAAAAGTTTTGCATTTTCAATAAGAGTGACAAGAACAGTTTCAACTCTCACTAAAACACTGAACTCTACTAGGCTTAGCTGCCAGCATTGATTATCCTTCTACAAATCAGTTCAGCCATGTCTGATTCAATTCCAATGCTACAGAAAATCAATGAAGATTATTTCAAAGGCAATTTAGAATGCTCTACTTTGTTATTTTGAACACAAAGTAATGTTCCTGCAACACAGTTGGGACTGTATTAATAAGTACTGTGTATATTTTCTTCAATGCAACTCTTAAGTACAGAAAAGAATATAAGTAGTAGATTTCATACTTCAGTACAAATTAAAAGCTAGCATTACCAGTCAGCTTCTAAAGGAAGTATGTAGCATTAATGATAGAAATATGTAAAAATTATTAATTGCAATAGAAAAATAGAAGCCTGTGACATTGTCTCCTGGAAAATGATGCTATAAATAAAGATGCCTGTAATATTATTTTCAGGAAGAAATCACATTGAACCATCAGATTCTAGGCTCCTAAGACAATTTGATATACTGCCAAAAAAACTGGGAAATTTTTAAATTTCAAGTTCAGAATGAGCTGACAATATATTACACTAGAACAATACATAACTGAATTAAGGTGCATTAATTTAACTTGCACATAGCATCATATTTTATTGGCAAAACAAGAAGTCACTTTACAGACAATCAGGCCAAAATGGCTGCCTTTACAATGTCACAAAACCTCAAGAAAAGAATCTAAATTTTATACATCATTTATGCCTTGTTTATAAATTTAAAAAGATCAAATTTTCATGCCATGAATTTTACTTCCTGGTCCAATTTAACCCTTTAACATATATTTTGAAAGTTTTCATAAATACTTCATATGCTTCATAAAAAAAAGCTTGTTCTAGGTAAATTAGAACAAAATAAAACACTAATCTGCAGAGCCTAGTATGTGTTGGCAAGGTGGTCTAATTCAGACAACTTAGTTACCAGACTTATTCCTTTGGCTTACTACATGAAAGCTAACTGTCTCAAAAGATAATGCATTTTACTATCAATAAGGAAAATATAACAAATGTATATTATAGAGTTTGATTTAAGTCCAAAAATTTGCACAACAATTACTGAAAATTTTGCTACTTTGCAATGAGACAGCACTCATTCCTTCCCTACACAGCCTGCATCACTGCAGTGGACAGCACTCATTCCTTTCCTACACAGCCTGCATCACTGTAGTGGACAGCACTCATTCCTTCCCTACACAGCCTGCATCACTGCAGTGGACAGCACTCATTCCTTCCCTACACAGCCTGCATCACTGTAGTGGACAGCACTCATTCCTTCCCTACACAGCCTGCATCACTGCAGTGGAGAGCACTCATTCCTTCCCTACACAGCCTGCATCACTGCAGTGGAGAGCACTCATTCCTTCCCTACAGA